>RJWT010012837.1:0-22158 GCA_004365215.1 Cuniculus paca
CCTCTTTGCTTAATTCTCATCCTTCCTGTGCGAGCTTCTGCCTTGCACCCTGTCTGTGGACTCTCATAGCACTTCTGGTTTGGAACTGCCAGACAATTAAATTGCTTTTGCTCATGTAAACTCTTTGAAATTTTATCATGTTTCCATTTACTTTTTAGCAATGTCTTTCATTAGTTTTAGAGAATTTGTTTAGTATCACTTCAAATATTGTTTCAATCATATTCTTTATACTTTTCTCTTGCAATAAATTTAAATATAGACTTTAGTTTTGCTATGTCCCAAACTTTTTTTATTTCATCCTTTCATCTTTTTATGCTCCACCTTTGAGAATTGCTTCTGACCTATTACCAATTTACTAAGGATATACATTTATATTCATACTTACATGTTCATGGATTTCAGCTAGATATAGCTATTGAGTTTTTAATTTCAGTTTCGTATTTTAAATACTATTTTTATCCATTGATAGTTGTATTCTGTACTAAAATCTGCCATCCTATCATCTAATTTCTAGCACCATGTCAACATTTATTTTAAAAACGTCATATCTGCTAAAATTGATACTGAATCACCTGTGACTTTCTTTTTTTATTTTCCTCTACATTTAACTTCTTCATTTATTTAAAAATTGTATGTATCTGGTACAGATAGTAAAGTACGTGTTTTCTTTTAAAAAATTTCTGATCCATTTTTGAATAGGTAACACATGCCTCCAATATACCATCCAAACAATACAGATATATATGTACTAAAAAGTTAGTGCTCATCTTAGGTCTGTCCTTCAGTGACCTTGTTTCATTCCTTAGCTGTCCAATTTATTGTAAACTCATGGTCCCCCATCCTCTTTTAGATAAACTATCTAGTTTTGTCTCCTGATTACCAATAATGTTTGATTTGAATTCTGTTTTAAAAATAAAAACATTGTAGAGAATTCTAGATAGTGTTATATTTGGAAGGGCTCTGTTGCTTCTGACAAGAAGTTAAAATAGGACACAGTACTTTTAATCCAATAATCCACAATAAGTTCTCCATCTTTGTAAGACATTCTCTATTCCTGATTCATCCCTATTCTTATAGCACAGGTCCTTTACAGTTCTCAACTGACATCCTGTGGTGTTCAGCAAGGCTGGTCTTCCCATTATTTCCTTCAAGTCTTGCCTCTGAAATATTTGCTAGGCTCTCTCTTAATTGTCACCCAAGAATCGTCAAATTACTTAATCAGAAAAGCAGTATGAAATTAATGTCAAGCTCACTTCTTTAAATTCTTTGTTTCCAGAGTCTCAGTTAAAGTCCTGTATGTTTTTTAGCTTTCTGGTATTCCAAATGCACATTTAAAAATACATTTCCAAGCATTTCTAGTCATTTTTAGTGGAAGAGTTGATCTGAAACCAGCTATTTTCATTACTAGAGACATAAATTTATGATTAGTAATCTTTGAAGGACAGTATATGCAAATTTTCTGGACCATCTCTTTATAAGAGCTTTGAGTAGAGGAATAATCAGGATGCTGTATCAAATTAGATAAACTCTTCTCAGTTGAAAGCTTGATATATAAGTTCATCTAACTTTTGTTTCTTCATGGATTTCTGTGAGATTGTTCTTTTTTTCCAGTACTACAAAGAAAATGTATATGGTTTCTTTTCTTGTGTTTACCATTCTTGCTTTTACTTTACAAAGATTTATAGGAAGATGAATGGAGAAATTAAGACTTTAGAAGACCAACTTTGAAAATGAATCTGAAGTCCTATATTGTTTATTGTTTTGTTGGGTTGGATTTTATTCTCTTTTGCTATGTTTGATTATGTTATACCCAGTGACATGAGCAGCTATTTCAATGATAGTAAGATATATATGGCAGACATTTTGAATTTACTGTTGTCTTGTTTTGTAGCCTTTTATTGTATCCATTGTTTTGTTTTTACTGTTTCTATTTCTATTCTGTTCTTTTTTATTTTTACTGTGTCCGAAAGTATGTGCAGCTATTTTGAAGACAACAAAAAAGATTATGTTAACTATTGTTGATTTTATAATGTTGTGATTTTGTAATGTCCTGTATCACTTATTCTGGTTTGTTCTAATTGGTTGTATTCTGTTTTATTTTCCTTTGTTGTATCCTCTTTAAAATAAAAAAAAAAGAAAAGAAAATGAGTCTGATCTCATTTTCATTTTAAATGGATGACTCTGGCTATTGGGTGGAACATCATTTGAAATAGCAAAAGATTGGAATGAATCTAAATGTACATGAATACAGAATGGCTAAACAAATTATGATAAATTCATTTAGTGAAATATCACAGCAATTAAAAATAATTAGGTAGCTTTCTATGTAATGACATGAAACTATTCCAAGAATTATTGAATGGGAAAGGCAAGGTGTAGAACTATGTGTGTGGCATTACTGCAATCATTTGTGTGAATAAAGAATATGTATACATATTTTTAATTAATGCACAAACTATCTTTGAAATCTAATATAAAAACTAATGAAAGTTGCTAGTTTCTAGAAAAGGGAGAGCTAAGGAATGAAACAAGGTCACTGAAGAACAGGTCTAAGATGAGCATTAACTTTTTTGTACATATATATCTGAATTGTTTGGATGGTATATTGGAGGCATGTGTTACCTATTCAAAAATGGATCAGAAATATTTTAAAAGAAAAAATGCACTTTACTACTCTGTAATAAAATAATTTTATTTGTAGGTACTGCTAAATTGTTTCCATTTTTAATTAAATACATATTTTGATACATTTTTATTAAATACATATAATGATAATCAGAACATTTTATGTTCTTTCTTGATATGTTTTTTAGGCAACTTTCTGTCACCATAACAGAATATGTGAGATAATTTTCTTATAAAGGTAGATAGTTAATATTTGATCAGAGATTTGGAGGTTCTGGTTCATAACTAGTTGGTCCCAATGTCTTTGGGTCTATGCTGAAGCAGCACAGTAAAACTGCTCACTCACAGCCAAAGAATGAAAGAGAAGAAAGGGATAGGGTACCACCATATTCTTCAAAGGCACCACTCAATGACCTAAAGACCTCCCACTAGGCCTCACCTTCTGAAGTTTCTATAGCCTCCGACAACATCACGTGGGTTCCAAATCAATCTTTCTCTCTCTCTCTCTCTCTTTCTTTCCTTCTTTCTCTTTCTCTCTTGAGACAGAATCTTGCTATGTAGTTCAGGATGGTCTTGAATTCACTATGTAGTCCAAGATTGCCTCAAACTCATGGCAATCCTCCTGCCTCAGTCTCCCAAGTTCTGGGATTACTGCTGTATGCCAGTACCCCTGGCTTGGGTTCCAAATCATTAACTCATGGGTCTTTGGCAATCAATATCCAAACTGCAGCAATATGAAAACATTTTTCACTTTTTAAATATTGGTTTTGATATTTCTTTAAGAATTTGCATAATATTTTGTTTAGCTTAGGTACCATAGTTTACTTTCTCTTTCCTCAGTGTTGATCATGTAATATATTTAAATATTTTCTTCCAATATGTAACATGGTTATGAACATCTTTGTGAACTTATACACATTTGGTCCTTATAATTAGCTTTACTACTTTATGGATATTTGATATAGTAGAAGGAAAATAAAGCAAGCACTATGTGGAGCTGAAAAAGGTCAGAAATGAATATAGATGAACCACTGAGATATTCATGATGAGCACAGCAATTTTCATTTATTCTAACATTTGTCCATATGGGTAAAACAAACAGAATTGTTGCTCTTTAAATATACGTTCAGTGAAAATTGAACTCACAGGAAATAGTGCACTTAAAGAATCATTAATTATTACCTAATTACTTGCACCACCGTGGCATGGACAGAAAAGTGCTCTGTGATGATGAAGTTGTCAATTACAGTTTATAATTAAGGGGCCAGGTGCATGTTTAACTTAACAAGATAAATATCTGCCCAGATGTTGTTTGTCTGCTGCTTCATTACCAGGTAGGTTAGAAGATTTTCATAAACTAGAAAGACTATTAAATGCATAACCTTGCTACATGAAGAGACCTTTTGCAGACCTGTTACTATAGCCCACGTTCACTTGTGAAGGCTGCTCATTGGAGTTCTGACAGGCCTGAAGGTGTAAGCACATCTATACACTACCACTTTTGCAGAGTCTTAGTGAAATGACTATATGAATATAAAAAAGGGCAAAATACAAAAGTACTGCAAATTAGAGAAGTCATTTCCTTATACGAGAAACATGAAGGAACACTTTGTGAAATTTAAAATTCTAGTTTAAAGGAAGACAAAGAATCAAAGAATGCAAGATCCTTGGGTGTAAGAGAGAAGATCTTTTCAGAGCTATAATGAGATAATCTCTTAAGGAGGAGAGACTAGGAGAGATAGACTGAGGGAAAATAGAAAACATCAGCTCTTACATTATTTTGCTAGGGCTGTTATAACAAAACACTACACACTGGCTGAATTAATCCACAGAAATTCACTTTCTCAGCATTCTGGAGGCTGGAAGTACAAGAGCAAGGCATTGGCAGTGCTGGTTTCTCCCAAGGCTCCTGTTCTTGCCTTGCAAACAGCTGCTTTTGACTGCCTTTCCGTGGCCTTTTGTGTGTATACAGATCTCGTATGTCTTTTCCTCTTCCTGTAATGACATCAGTCATAATCAAATTACGGTCCCACTCTTATACCTCACTTGCCCCTATTATCTTTCTAAAGCCCTATCTCCAAATCAGTAATATTTAGTGTTTTCATGTATGATTTTTGAGGGGCACAATTCAGTTCATGATATTTCTCTTAAAATTCTCCCAATGACTTTTTGGTGTCTTTAAAATGACATACAAGAACCCTTCCAACCTGGTTTAGTGTAGTTTATCCAATATTTTCTCCTTTTGCACACTTTACCGCAGCCACATTGACAGGTAACCCTGAAACCTTGGTATGTCCCTAAAATGAAGCATGCTTCTAATTCAGAGCTCTTAGCAATCATTTTTCTGTCCTTGGGATAGTTGCAGTGCTAGCTTTCTCACTGCTGTGGTGGCTCCTGTTCAGAGAACTCTGTGCCAATTTTGTCTTTTCTGACCATCACATATGAAGTTCAATTCAGTGTCACTTTCTTTGCCTTTTCATTTTCTGTGCCTTGCTATTTTCTAGAACCTATATATTCTGGTATTTTTTTTTAGCTTATTATCCATGTGTGCCTAGTAGATTTATGCAGTAACTGATTTACATGATGTTAGAGGTTTGGCTTTTGCGTTTCTGTTATAGCAGCTAGAAAGAGAAGATATGACTTGAAAAGAAAGACAATCTGATTGACAGCAGATGACAGAAATTGTATAAGACAGCAAACAATGACATATTTTCAATTTGTTGATAGAAAGTGATTATCAATTTAGAAAATTACTTTGCAAGTCATTTTCAAATACACCGAAACAGAAGCAATTCCATTTCAAGAGAAATTCCTTAAAAGAACATTGGTTCAGGCAAAAAGAAAAGATCCTAGAAAGTCTTTAGTTTAAAATACAAGAAGAAAAGGAAAGAGTAAATAATTTTTAAAACAAATTTACATATCCAAACACATGTTATTAATAAATAATAGTCATTCATTTATAGGGTTAAAAAAAGACAATCTAAATATAAATAAGTGTAAAACTCCAATTCAGTACAATAGCAAACACATATTAAGAAAAGAATGAAACGAAGCTTATCAACTATCAGAATGTTGGAAAAAAAGAGAGAAATGAAGTTTAGAAAATAACAGTGAATTACACAGACTGTGCAAATCAGTCAAAGTATGAATCCCAATAAAATGTGAATCTCAATAAGAGTAGACTAAATCCATCAGTTAAAAGATGAAATTTGTCAGATTGGATTAAAATTTTAAAATATGGATATTTATCTTATTCACAGGGGAGAAGGAAGAGGAATATTGAAAGACTGACAGTGAAAAGATAGAAAAAAATGTACCAAGACACTAACCAAATGTTCTCCATAATTTGTGGAATCTAAAAAAGATGACAAGTAGACAAAGACTATTATTAGATAAGAGGAAGGAAAGAAGGAATAAGAAGAAGAAGAGATGTAAGACTGGGTAATAGGGCACAAAATAGGATCAAAATACTTTATAAACATTAAAACTTCCTTCTGACACTTGAAACTAAGGATAATGGGGGAAATGATTAAAGTATGCTATGCACATGTATGAATCTGCCAAAACAAAACCCATTAATCTGTAATAATGTACTAAAGGAGTTTGTAAGATTTTTGCAGCTGATAAGGAGATAAGACATGGAAAATCTACAGTAATTTCAACTATAGTGTTGATTTTTTAACCTCAGTTACATGAAAAATAAGATTTCAAAATCTTACATATTTGAAATAAAAAATGTACTTTTTAGCATGTAAAATACTAGTAGAAATTTTAAAAATACTTAGAATTAAATGACAATGGAAACATTGCACATTAAAAATTGTGGAATATACTCAGTGATATGTAAGGAAGATTTATAACATTCAATGATTAATATTTCAGAAGCTCTAAAAAATCAGTAGTATAAAAGGTCACAATTGAAAGAAAATCTCGAAATGCAATGCTCAGATAGTTAACATCTTAATTATTAACCTAA
The DNA here is from genome assembly GCA_004365215.1 of Cuniculus paca. NCBI lineage: Eukaryota > Metazoa > Chordata > Mammalia > Rodentia > Cuniculidae > Cuniculus > Cuniculus paca. Next base: position 6,602 of record RJWT010012837.1, read on the forward strand.
GCAAGTTGGTTCCCTAACAGTTACATTCAGATTGTCTTAAAAAATCAGCAAGGATGCTTCCTCTGGGCAGGGCAGGGAAATGCAACTGGTCCCTCCCCTGTGTACCGCTGCCGCCCTCAGAACACTTGCTTCCTGTGGGCAGCCAGTGCAGGCAGGGAGATGTAGCCAGATCTGCCCCTGCACGCCTGCCTCTGCCACTGGAAAGTTTGCCTCCCTTAAGTAACCAGTGCGGGCAGGGAGAAACAGCCAGATATGCCCTGTGGGCCTTCAGGCTGATGCCTGCTTTCATCGGGCAGCCAGCACCCACTGGGAGAATCAGACAAACACACCCCTGTGTGTCTACCTCCATGGGGGAGTCCTGGTGTAGAAACACAGGCTGAGAGAAGAAGCAGCTCCACCACCACGCATCCCTGGCCATTGGGGAAGCCTCAGTGCAGCTGCATAGATCTGGAGAAGCCCATCCCATGCCCTGCTACCTCCCTGGGAACCTGGGTTCAGAGAAACCCCAGTGCCTGGCCCATTCCCCTACACTGCTGAGGGGCAGCCAACATGGAAAGTGCCTGGGACCCCACAACTGGCTTTTTGGGAGGAATCCAGGAAAATGTCAAGATGAAGGAGCAAGAGGCAATCTCAGGCTTCCAGCCCACACAGAACAAGTCTGGGAGATATAGTCATGGAACAAAATGGAAGTCACACACCTGAAATTTCCAAGAGGATAGCAACTGAAGTAAAGAAACAACTTTATGAGACTGTAAAGATAATATCTCAGGTAAAGAAGAAACCACAAACATAATGAAAGAATTGCTAAGCATGTCTAAAGAAAACATAGATAAAAAGAGCATAGGAAAATGCTGGAAACCTTGAATGAACAATATAGGAAGGAACTAAATGCATGAAACAGATTCAAAAAAAATTAAAAAGTTGATTGAAAGCTGGCAAAACCACTTGAAAGAGACAGAAGATAGAATTTTAGACCTTGAAGACAGGATCATAGCTAGTGATCATGAAAGGAAAGATCTCTTAAAAATAACAAAATGACAAAGAGCCAGGAAATAACAATTCAACAACTGCAAGATGACATAAAGAAAAATAATTTAAGGGTGATAGATATTAGCAAAGAAGCAGGGGTCAACACAAATGAAATTTAGAAGTAATAGCAGAAAACTTTCCAAGCATGGGAAAAGGATCTGACATACAGATAAACAAAACATATAGAACTCCAACTAGCCATAACCAAAATAAATCTACACCCAGACATATAATAATCAAGATCCCAGAAATTCAGCACAAGAACAGAATATTAAACACTGTTATTGAAAAGAAACAGATCAGCTATAAAGGAAAACCTATCAGCATCACAGCAGACTTGTTGACACAAACCATCATGTAAAGAACAGTTTGGAGTGAAGTGTTTCGAATCCTAAAAGAAAACAACTTTCAGATTGATGTACCCTGCAAAACCATCTTTCAAAATTGGTGGAAGAATAAGATATTTCCATGATAAAGAAGAACTGAAGGAATTCATGACCACCAACCCGACACTACAGAGAGTGCTGAGGGACATTCTAGAGAAAAATAAAGATGACCATGATTCCAGGAACAGCAGCAGAGGGGGGTCACCAAACAGGACAGGCAATTGAATGAAGGGGAAAAGTACAGGAGGATAGCATGGCAGAGACGAACCAATGCATGCTGATTGGAACCATTAATGTAGATGGCCTCCATTCACCAATAAAAAGAAACACAGGGAGAGTAGATCAAGAAACAAAATCCATCAATGCACTGTATACAAGAAACACATTTAACTTGAAAGAAAATTCATAGACTGAAAATCAAAGGAGAGAAAACAATTGTTCCATGTGACAGGAGACCAGAAAAAAGCAAGGGTAACTTACCCATCAACCGCAGAATGGATAAGAAAGATATGGAATTTTTATACAATGTAAAGCTACCAGCTATAAAGTAGGATACTTTCGAGGCTCTTGTAGGTAAATGGATGAAACTGGAGATCATGCGCATGGGTGAAATGGCTTGGACTCATTCAGGTGAACACTGATTTATTTCCCTAGCATAAAAAAACTGAAGGAGTTAGTGAGATTCAAAAAGCACAATAGATACTATGAAAGTGATAGAGGAGGAAATGCCTAAAAAGGGAAATTGGTAACCACTCTTAATTTCCTGTTACCCTGTTTTGAATTCTTGTATAATTTTCATAATTTTGTTAGGTTTGATTTTATTCTGTCTTGTTTTGTTAGATTTTACTGTGTTTGATGGTATGGGCAACTATTTTGAAGATAATGGGATATATTTTGGTAACCATTGTTTTGTTTGATTTTATTGTGTGAAGGTATAGTCAGTTATTTTGAAGAAAACTAGAGACATTATTGTAGCCATTGTTCATTTCCTATCATCTTGCTTTGAAGTCTTGTAATGATTTCATTCTTTTGCTTTGATTGGTTTTGTTCTGGTCTGTTTTGTTTGATTTTATTGTGTGTGATGGTATGAAGTTATTTTGAAGAAAACGAGAGGCATTATGGTAGTCATTGTTGATTTCCCTTTGTCTTGTTTTGAGGTCCTGTATCCCTTGCATTGTTCTGTTCTGATTTGCTTTATTTTTTTATTTTTATTTTTTGTGGCACTGGGGATCAAACTCACAACCTCACACTTGCCAGGCAGGCGCTTAGGCCGCTGAGCTAAATTCCCAGCCCTGATTTGCTTTATTGTGTTTTGTTTGGTTTGGTTTTATTCTCTTTAAAATAAAATTTTTAAAAAATCAGCAAGACACCTGCATATGTACTATATACATAGAAAACATCTAAAATCATTGAATCAGAAAATTAAACTTAAAAGAAATGGGTCAAAACATCAGAAATCCTAATCCAAAATAAAAACAAGAGCCAACACATCAATAAAGGACCAAGTTACAGTGAAAATATGTGCCCATGAGTTTAAGCAGAGTGACACATTATTATATACAGTAAATATAAATGTTAAAATATGAGGACAAACTGATAGACATAGAACTGTATTTGGAAAGATTTTCAAACCTTCTTTAGCTTCTGATCCATAACCTCAAAATAAGAATATAGGATATCTACATATTCAAAATGAGTCTGTTTGACTCAGTAGGTACAAAAAAAATCTGCACATACAATCAGAAACTCGCTTTTTACTAAAATTATTTTTGCTACATAATAAATGTGGTTCTAAAAATGCTCTCACTAAATTAGACTTTTAAAAATGAATAAACAAAAAAGAATACCAATGAATGAAGTTAATACTAAGGAAAGACCTAGAAAACCATCTCACCTGTATTAGTCAGTATTGTGGCTTATATCTAGATGTTCCTCCCCCCAAAATCACAAAGCCTCGTGTGATCATTGGTGGAGCTTTTTGGAGGTGGCTGGATCTAGAGTGTGTGATGCTGGAATTAAGGATGTGATGCTGGGGGTGAATTATGGTGGGATGCTAGGATTAAGAGTGTCCCACCCAGGGTGCAGAATATAAGGGACAAAAAGAGGGCTCCTGCTTTCACTTCTCATTGCTTGCTGCTTCTGCTACTTCGCTACTTTGCTGCTTTGCTACCTTCTGCCCACCAAGAATTGTATCTCCTCTGTGATGCCCTTCTGCCATCAATCCTGCTTTACAGTCAGTCTTTTATGAGGTTGAAACCTCTACAAACTGTGAGTTTGAATAAACATTTCTTCCTTTAACTTCGTGTGTCAGGTATTTTGTCTCAGCAACAAGAAAAAGTAACTAAGACAGTCAGAATTCTTTGGTTGCAAGAGAAAGAAACCCAGTACAAATTAACTCAGGACAAAGAGGACTTACTGAAGCTTCCCAGACAGTGGAAAGAAGGGGTAGAACTGGCCTTAAGGATGACAGGCTCAGAGAATGGAAGTCTGGAAAGCTTGCTGGTATTGTTTCATTTCCATTCTTCTCCCATTTCTTCTCCACATGGTGGATGCTATAGTTTGTGTCTGGATGTCCCTCCAAAGCCTGATGCAGTCATGTGGGAGGGGCAGGTTTTTCAGAAGTGGCTGAATCTAGAGTTTGATTGATTCATGATCCAGTGCGTGGATTAAGGGTGTGAGTGCTGCACATGCCCTAGGGCTGGTAGACTGAATACAATATAAGGGACAGAAAGAGGCTTCTCTCCCCTCTCAAGCAAGAGGCTTCTCTCCCCTCTTAAGCAAGACTTGTTGCTTTAGCTGTCTTCTGCTGCCATGTACCACCCTGCCTTGAATCCAGCCTATTATGAACTTAAAACTCTACAAACTGTGAGCTAAATAAACTTTTCCTCCCTTAACTTTGGGCATTGGATATTTTGTCTCAGCAATGAGAAAGGTAACTAAGGCAGTGGGGACATGAGCTGTCCATTTCAGATGCATGCATATCTTTCCAGCTCAATGGGTACAGCAAAAATACCCATGGTATGTCCACTGCCCTGCAGCTTCTTCCTTGTGCAAAGAAATATGGCATATCTTTGCCTCCTGCTGTTAGTCTGGGGCCATGTTGTCAATAAACTCTACGTGGAAGAGATAAGAGTCACTTGTGGTTGGAGAGTTTTAGGGCAGCAAGGGCTCTGTATACTCGCTTTCCTGCATGATGATCCTTCAAAAACATCAAGGTCATGAGAGACAAAGAAAGTTTGAGGAACTGTCATAAATTGGAGCACACTAAGGGGACATAACTCAATGAAAATATACGATCCTGGATTGCATCTCACAACACAGAAAAAACAGTTGAGGAAAAACTAGCCAAATTTCAATAAGGTTTGGAGTTTAGTTTATGATATTATACTAATATTAACTTCCTGTTTTGATAATTGCATTACAGCTATGGAAAAAGTTAAAAAAGGATTATTATGTACAAAGGCCAAACTCCCTCCAAAAATCTAATCATTATGTACTGAAAAAATGTACTAGTTAAAAAAAGATAGTGTAGGTATAAGGGAAACAGGTGAAATGTATCCTGGAACCCTGTAACTTTAAAATATTGCTTTGTAGTTATAAAATTATTTCAAAATAAAACATTAAAATGTATATGCCCTCTATTCCTGGGGTTATTTTGCTGGATTAAAAAGCACACAAAAAATTTTGGCTTATATATTTCCTTCTAAGTATTGTGAATTGTCACTTTATAATTTTTCGGGATATTACTTGTCATTAAAAAAAAATGACAATCTGATTTTCTTTCCCTTGCCATCGGTTTGGTCTTTTTGTCTGAATATGCAAAAGATGTTCCATTTTCCATTTTTAAAAGTTTGATAAAATTCCAGTATCTTAATGTTGATTATTCTGAATAAATTTTTCTGTGTGTCCTTTCAATATGGAATATTAAATTTTGAAATTTATTATTTCAGTAAAGTTCTACCTCTCCCCAACTTTTCATTTTAAAAAAGTTCTAAGGACTCAGAAAAATTGAAAGGATAGCAAAGTGAGCATCTATATACACTTCATCTATGTTTACTAATTGTTAACATTTGCTCTATATCTCTGTACATATGCTATGTATTTATTTATATTTGGTAAAACTTTTTGAGAGTAAGTTGCTGATATGATAACCTCACTACTGTAGTTACATATTTCGCCAGAAATCTTTTATGAGCAAGGATATTCTCCTACTTATCTCAAAATAATTACTGTACTAGACTTAACATTGATAAAATGCTTTATCTAATACATCATACTCAAATTTCCTCATTTAACAGTATCCTTAATAGCTTTTTATTTCAATCTAGGTTGCAGTAATCACACATTGTGCTTTGTTGAACTTCTTAAATTTTCTTTAATCCAGAACTGTTCCTGCAATCAGACAAGATTGAATCATTGAAAAAACTCAGGATTCTATAGAATGTACTCCCATAAGACTTAGGGAAAGCAGAGGGTACAGCACAGCAGGAGAGTAACAGCAAAGACAAACACTGACAAGGTCTGAGACTTCAGGCCACAACTCCTGGGCTCGTTGTTCATGTTGGATGTGCTTCACCTTCAGCTCCTAGAGCACCAAGGTACATACAAACATCTGACAGAGATGATTTTGTGACTTTCTCAGTGCACTGCCTCAGGAGTCACATGATGCTAAGGAGTCTCAGTGCACTACTTTGCCCACAACTACTAAGATTATTTGTGTTCATTTTTTTTAAATTTGATTTTAAAAAGCAAAACAGAAGAAAGGTTAGAAATAATGCAGAATGTAAAAAAAGAACAGTAAGAAACCAACACTAGTTAATACATGTTCCATATTGTTATCTTAGAAAAGATTATTTATGTTCATTTGGTTAAAAGGATACCCACCATATTTTTTCACTGTAAAAATATTTTGCCCATTTGTAATGAATTACAATTGAGAGATGATGCTTAGAGTTTGCATGAATACCTTGTTTCCCAAGACGCTTTCAAATCTAAAGGATTCATATCCACTCATGGTCCTTTATGAATCAGTTACCATAAAATGAATGGAAAGTGATGTTTTGAAAATTCCATTGTACTTTCTACATTTAATAATTTGAATTCTTTTGACAGTAGTCCTTTCTCTTTTCTTTCCATTTCCCCTTCCTACCTATGGAAAAACTGAAAAAAGAATTATTATGTACATGGCCAAACTCCCCACAAAAATCTAATCATTATGACTACAAAAATGTACTAGTTAAAAAAGAAAGTGTAGGTATAAAGGGAACTTGAATGAAATGTATCCTGAAAACTTCAGGATCATCATACATTTATTGGAGTTATTAATATTTTGAATTAAGTACATTGTAAGGCATCAGTACTATCTTTTTGGGTATTCAGATTGTCTCAATTTTGATCTGCAGAAGCCCCTCAAGCTAGTTCCATTGTCCTGCTCTTTTTTCCCATTCATTCCTGTGCATTTTTCTTACTGAGAATATAGCAAGCTATTCCAATCTTACCTTCTACTTTCCTTGCCCAATACCTGAAAGGCAGTGTTTCAAGGAGCCTTGAGATTAGAATTCAAGGTCTGGGTAATCAGGATAGCTTGTTGTCACTAGGATGCCTTTGCTTCTAGGTTCTTTCAATAACCAAACCTAGGAAACATGTTTTTAAACATTAAGTGTGCTATATAGCAGATACTGTGGTGCTGCACTATGATACTCTTTTCCTAGCTCACTTTTGTCTCAAAATATTAATTGTGAACATGTATGTCAGTAATACTAAATTGGAGTAAAGAATGTAAAAGCATGAATGACATCTTGTTTATGCTTGTAATTCTTATGATCCTGCATATCGCTGGGCATATAGAAAGCTGCTATGTTGAAAATATTTCCTTTTCCTCTTTAACATTCATTCATGAAAAATATCTTGTGCCTTACAGTCATCTTGGTTGGAAAGCGAATTTGTTAATGATGGGAAATGCCAACAATGACAGCATTTTTAACTTCTTCACTTTCGCTTAAGTGGTCTGTATATGAAAAAGATTGAGAGCTACATCACTTGTTTAGTCATTTGCATTTGTGAAAAAAAAGAAATACGAATAAGGAATATATAGTCAGTGGTTATTATTTTTGGAGCCATAAAATAACCACATTCAACATTTTGTTCATACCACTCTCCTCTGACTCGATTCACACAATCAAATTTAAGTAAAGATTGGACATATTTCCAGTATACCCAACTTCTCAAGTAATCACAGTCCAGAAATCTATGTATGAATCGCCAGCCTTTATTAAGCATTTACTATGTAAATGAAATAGTTTAGGAGATCTCAAAGACTGATAGATCATTTATTCATGACAAGATACTTATCAGGCAAATAATAATGCTGCTGTTTTTACTGCTGCTGAGTATGTAGAACCAAACTAGTTAATTGAAGATAATCACATACTATAAGAGATAGAAAGAGGATATGAAATCAGGTCTGTCTGAAGTCAGCTCTTCTTTTCTTTTTCTTTTTTTCTTTTTTATTTTTTTTTACTACAAATCATGATGTATTTGGAAAACTTCAGTGTGTATCCTGTATAAAACATCTGAGAGTCTGGTTGATTCACCACAGTCAATCTGAGTACAAAGCTTCTTCCTAAAGTCCCGTCCCTCCTAATGTGGCACAGGCATTCAAGGTCTGTGGCACCAGAGAAGAGGATACTTTTATTTAAGGAGATTCCTGTGTGAAAGATCTTCCATAACTTGACCTTCCAGAGGGTCTGTGCTTTGCCCCATCTGAGGTGGTCCCGAATTTCCCTTCTCAGTATCTGTCAATATGTGCATTGACAAGCTTTGTGTGGAGGGCCCCTGTGCCAGTGTGCTGGGTCTCTGCAAACACAGGGTCCTACTTTCCATCATGACGGGGTGGGTGCTTAGCTGACAGTCCCCTTAGCATGACTTGTGGGAGATGGATGTTGGATTTGGTTAATTCTGTCCTGGTTCTTGCAGTTGACATTTCACCTAAAAACTTCTTTGTACTTTTTTTAAATTAACTTTAATGGGGATTAGTTTGCACGCTTTCTTATACTTTGTTAGCTACTTTCCCCCTTTTTTCTAATTATTACCATAATATTTATTTATTATAAAATAGAAATTATATATATATTTATGACAGAAACTGAAAGTTTCATTCTTTTAAAATGATTTGCTGGTTACTTCCTGTGTCCCTTTGTACATTATATACATACTCTCACTTATTTCTTGCAATAACTTTATGAATAGCACTATTGTTTCTATTTTGCAAGGGACAAAAATGAAGTACACAGATGAAATCATCTATCTGGAAGGTCAAAACCCATTGTCCTAAGCACTGCATGGGGCTTCACTGAATTCTTGCTTAGCTGACTTGTGGACTTTCTCTCTGGGCTCTCTCCCTTGTGGTCTTTTTGCCACTTGATTTTTTTAAAGCCTTTTGTCCCCTCTTTGACTTCAGTTCTCTTTCTGAAATGAAATGTTCTACAACTTGCTCACTAGCTAGTACGCTTTACCAGATTAAGAAGTGGTTATACTCACTTATGTGGCTGCTGTGACTACTGCAGAGTCTGACATGGAGTTACTATGCAGTAAATCCTTATGGACTCAATAAAGAAATAAATGAATGCATAGGGTTTTAGCTGGCAGGCCCTTGATATACAATATCTCATTTGGTTTCATGAAAATAAAACAGAGTTCGTTTGAATGGACAATGTACAGTGTTCCCTGCTTGATCCAAGTTGTTAGTTTCATACTATCAATCATTTATACAAGGATTTAGTATGAAGAATTTAGAATATTTTAAAATGCTTTCTGAAGAAGCTTGATTTTTCAAAACATCTTACTGTTGGACTGCCTTCCTCACATAATTTATATGGACTCTTCTCTCTTACATAGTTTAAAGCCCTCTGGCTTTCTTCAGGAGCATCTTATCACAAACTTCTCAGTTCTTACTGGATGTACTCTGCCTCACTGCAGATGTGCAGGTAGTTATCATGTAATCATCCAGCTTACAATTCGGTCCCATTGCTAACTTATCCCTACCTGCTTTCTTTTTCAGCATTGCTGCCTTCCCTGGGAAGAAGAGCCGAAATCCCCACTAGGACTTCCTTTTGTTTCCCTTGGGTTTCCCTCTGGCTTTCCTGGGCTTTCTTTGTTCTCTGTGAAATTATGCAAACAGGAAAATCCCAATGTGTTGAGGTACTTTGATATTTTCCTTCACAAATGGCTATCCGATGTACTGGTGGGAAAGGGCAGATGTTGGGAATAGCAATGTTGGATCTCAGTGTCTCCAAAGCCCACCCTACTGTATTTCCCATGGAGGGTCAGACAGGCCACGCCACACCCTACTCTGACTCAACCATCATCCTGAAGACAGTCTAACTTCAAATCTCCATTTGGTTAGTGGTTTGACCATGAAGAATTTGGTAGATCTTATTTGATCTCATGGGAAATGGAACTTGTTTCAGAAAAAGTGGGTTAGTGAGTTGAGCCAGGTGTAGTAACTTAACACCTGTAATCTCAACACTCACAGGACACTGAGGTAGGAGAATTAGCACAAATTTGAGCTCATCTTAGGCTACATAGTGAGTTCAAGTTCAGCCTGAAGTATATCACTAGACCTTGTCTCAAATAACAACCAAAAATTTTTTAGTGAATCGAGAGTGTGAAATTATGTCTTTAAAATAAAAAACCAACACAAAACACCAGCCAAAATAGTTAATTATGCTAGGGTTTCTCCACCCCTTTAGTGGATGAAAGACCTGCCAAATCATTGCCTGTCAATCTGATCCTTCAGAAGAAAGACTCTGCCTTTGAAAACTGTCATTGTATGAAAGTCTGAAAGCCAGTATCAATATTTATTAGGGGACGCATACCCTTTCTGTCCTGTTGCATCATAGATTTTTAGGATAGCTAGTTATGCTAGACTCCCTAAGCTCTTTCAAAGACTGGCTTAAAATTAAATCTGTCAGCTATTCCTTGGGAGGAAAACAAAGTTTCAGATATTCCTGTGACTGACAGAAACACAGAAGAAACACAGAAGCAGTATTTTTTTTTAATCTCTGCTGAACAAAACATTTTTTCTTCTATTTCTTTTGTTTGCTTGTTCCTGTGATTCCTGAAGGTCAGGACCTGAAGGCCAAGTTTCTCTGGAAACACTGGCCATTTTTTATGTAGCTCCATTCAATAAAAGTGAGGAAGACAGTGTTGTGCACTGAGTGTAGGGTGAAACAAAGTATAGTGATCTCTGTAAACCGCATAGGAAAAAATAATACATTTGTGACTGTGAGAGAAAGAAATAATACAACTTTCTCTTTTAAAAATTAGTTTTGGAGAAGGATAGGGTAAGCCAAGGATATAAACAGAAGCTGCATGTCTAATTAGGAACAGAAAATGTTTCAATGGTCCATGTAGATGAAAATTAGTATTAGAACAGATTTTAAAAGAACTAAGATGGCTTCTCTCTAAAAGACAGTGTGCTAATTAGTCAACATCCAAGTGTGTTGAGCTGTGTACTAACTAGGTATGATTCCTATTTTGGAGTCCCTGAGAATTTTCTAGGAAGTAGCATAGCAGGTTTGGTTTGTTGAATGAATTAAGGATTGAGTGAATGGATTGAGCAGAACAAGGTGGATGATGATTGTTTTAGCTACTTTGCTCATCACTGAGACACACTACCGAATACTTGCTTATACAAATAATGAAGGAGAGATTTATTTTGGCTCACAGTTTCAGAAGTTTCAGTCCATGGTTGGCACACTCAAATACAGATGTGGCATGGTGGAAAGGCCTGCTATGGAGGAAAGCTGTTTGTGTCGTAGTGGCCAGGAAGCAGAGAGAGAGAGAGAGAGAGAGAGAGACACACACACACACACACAGAGAGAGAGAGAGAGAGAGAGAGAGAGAGAGAGAGAGAGAGAGAGAAAGCATCATTCCAGGTCACACTCATACTGACCTGTTTCTTCTGGCCTGGCACCACCTTCCTAATGGCAAGTCAGCTATAGCGTCCCCGTAGTCCAATCACCTTTCACACATATGAGACTTCAGTGGCCATTTTAGATCTAGACCATAACAATGATGCTTCTCTGACCTTATTCAAATTGAATTGTGTTCAGAATGAAGGACTGCTCAGGTGAATGATCTGGGTACCATGTTGCATGGAAATTTTGAAGAAATAAGAGGAAATTAACTTTCAAGAAGGAACAGTTAAGGTTATCAACTTACCCCATGGATGCTTATAAATATTTCAAGCCTGAATGATTAAAACTGAGCATGAGTTTAGAGATGTGCACCCATGCACTGTGCAGGGTTTTGGGGGAGCATAGAAATCAATGTGACTATATCCCTGTCTGAACTCTCTGAACTCTCTTATGCTGGAAGGAAAATAAGGTGATACCACACGCTTCTAAAAGGTAAACTGGGAATGATGGTAGTAATTGTCAGAGAGGGAAATTTTAGCTTCATGAAAGGAATGGGGTCCTTATATATGTACCAATTCCAAACTGGAAGAGGCTGCTGAGGATGGCAAGGCTTCCTGTGGTCATTTCTGAGTGTTTGCACTATAAGGGAACCTAGAAGCCACATGATTAGCATTCTGGGAGAAGCAGATATCCTGGACAGGGTTTTCTCAGTCCTGTTTCCCTCTCTTGATCTGTATGTTTTAGGATCATAAAATTGGAGAGAAGAAAGAAAACAGAGAGGAGCCAAATAATAAAGGATTAATAAAAGTTAACTTTCACGGAGAACATTTCACGTGCTTGGGATTGTCTGGCAGTATAGATCCTAGGAAGTGATAAGATCTGATCCCTTTTTCCCAGCTGAGAAAGCAGAGCTGAAGTATACTGCAGGTGACTAGCATGGGAGCCTGGCTCCTTCTCTGTCCTTCAGGCTGTGTGGTCTTGGTCACCCAAACCTTGTTTTAGCTCTTAATTTAGACCTGTACTGTGCGACAGTCAGGAAAAATACCTACAAGGACTCTTGAGAGTGTGTTTAATTTTGCCGCCATTTTGTTTAATTTTCAGTACTAGCTCATATGGATGTGTATGAAATGTTATCCAACTGAGAATTAGGGAGTCACTGTGGAAAATCATTTAGGGCAAGAGTTTGCAACATGGAATCTATGTCTAAATTTATGCATGACTATACAATTGTGACTCTATGAAGAGAGCCTGTATCTTCAATTGGGTGCTCAAAATGATGATCCATAATCTCACAGTAGTTTAAAAAATACTACTTTAAAGTCTCCAGCAGCTTCTGTGCAGAGAAAAGGTACTTCCCTGATAGAAACATTTATTCACAACTAGGAATCCACTAGTTTAAAACAGAACAAACAAACTTCAGCAATTGAGGTTATTAAACCAATTCATTCTGATTGTGGGAGCCATTTAGGTGTAACTTGTTGGGAGTCACTTTACTAGGTGTTGCAGACCTTTTGTGAGGAGGCATTTACGGGTTATTTCTTTTTCCCTAAAGGAAGTAGGAATATGAGCAGAGCACCAGAACTGACTTGGATGGGGAAAGTGGGGATTGCTTGCTGGGTTTTCTCAAGCACCCCTTCCCAAGGCTTTTGCAATATTAAACAGCGGAGTCCCTGAGTGATCATTTTCTTCCCACAACACTGCATTTCTCCTGCCTGTGGTCCTGGCCTAACATCCCCAAAGATTGCATGCCAGCAGAAACATAAGCAACAAAATGGAAACCAGATAGATCAAAAGTAGTCAGATTTCCAAGCAGAAAAATATCATCTCTGTTTCTGAGCATACAAAGACACCCTTACCATTCTTGCTGAATGCTTTTGGTGCCAGATAACTGCAGGAGAATAAAACTCTCCTTGCATAATAACCACATGCTCATTTGTACTATGTGTTGAGATGGTTCTTTGGCAGAAAAACTTTCACAGAAGCTTTTGGGAGAAGGGAAGGGTTGTTTTTATTAACTAGTTTTATATTAAGTATTTAATGATCACATTTCCATATTTATATTAACACTACATAAAATACAAATTCTATTTTGCCTTTTTATTAACAGTTCATTCTCTTGCAGAGAAAAAAAGAAATAAAATCAAATACACTAGTGAAAAAAATTGATTTTGATTCAACTTCCTTTTTCCTTTCATAATTCTTGTATCCACTTTGGATGGACAGTTCTTTTGCTTAAGTATTTATCTCTACCCTACATTAACTTGCTCAAATCTTGCTTATATAACCTGCTCAGGCTTCTCAGTACAGCCTCTGCAAATTGAGGTTTGTTAGTTGTTATCAGCAGTAAGTCTTGATTTCAAAATATCAATCACCTAAAGATAGAATTATATAGCTGGTATATGTACACTTTATAAGCTGCCTTCATATATATGTGTCTTCTAATCTTATGAAATACATGTTTGCTTAGAAAAAAAAACCCCTCATTTTCTCAGCAAAACATTACATTAGGTGATCTCTTTGCAAAAATGTGCCAACAGTGAATAGAAAAGTCCATATTCATCTGAACAAGATGGCTGATTAACTTGTGTTTTGGGTTCCCTCTTGTACATGCCATTGCATGATGGAAAGATGTTGATGCTCATTGTCCACATCAGCACTCAAAACAAATACCATGAGAACCCTTGCATGGAGCGATGAAGGAGTGTAGGTCCTGGTGCGAGGGGACAGACAGTAACACTGAGTGCCAAGCACAGGGGAAGAAGGCCAGGGCCCGCAGTGGTGCAGAGCTTGCTGAAAGCTTCTGTCTCTACCATTTCTCTATGAAGACCACTAATTGTGTTCTTTATTGAAATCTGATAGTGCATTTTTGTTTAAAAAAGCAATATATTCTGAGTGTCAGATTTTATTCTATAAATGCAAAGTAACAGAGGAAAGACCATATGTAAAGACCACATAGTAAGGGCTGGGGATTTAGCTCAGTGGTGTACGTGCTTGCCTGGAAAGCACGATGTCACGAGTTCAATCCCCAGTGCCAGAAAAAAAAAAAGAAAAAAGAAAAGCCCACGAAGTAGAGTGGTATTTCCACACTAGACAAGGGGGTCATTGTGTCTTGAAAGAAAGTGAACAGGAAGTTCTGTAGGAAAGGTGAGAAACAAGGCTGAGCATAATCCAAGATCAGATCTTGGAGGATGTTGTGGCCATAGAAAGGAAATTTATCTCATTCTTTCAGTGAGTTGGAAACTATTGGTGAATTGCAAGCAGAGGAAGTACATTATCTATGATTTTTTATTTTAAAGGGAGTAAAATCAAGCAAAATAAAACAGAATAAAGCCAATCAAAACAAAACAATGAAAGCAATACAGGTCTTCAAAACAAGATAATAAGAAAGCCGCCATGCTACCATAATGACTCTTGTTATCTTCAAAATAGCTGTCCAGACCATCAGACATAGGCATGTAAAATTAACCAAACAATACAAGAACTAAGTGGCATCTTTACTTCAGTTGTTATCTTTTCAGAAATTTCAGTTGTGTGATTTCTAATTTCTGCTAAGTCTGTGGCTCTTGTATCAGGGACCTGGCCAAGATCCCCAATCTCCCAAACGAGTGTACAGTGAAGGCTTAAATAAAGGAGACAAGTGGTATGATTTTAGAGCTCCAGGAGGGTCAAAACCTTCTAACAGAGCATGAGGCTCTGGAGGCTGAGACAAAGACCTTCTCTGGGTGGTCCATATTTATTAGGTCTTCAGAAAAAGGAGATGGGATGCTGAGGAAAGGTTGGGATCTGAGCAGGACCTGGAGAGTCACCTCAAGGACTTCTCCAAGTGATATTCTATGCTAATTAAAAAGAACTGTCTTATCTCCACGATAACATATGTGGTAGGAAATAGACAGCAGGAGTGAGGTGCCTGCAGCTACAGTCTCTATCTTGTTAATTGGGGTTGGAGCCAGGTGTCCTCAGCTGTGGCCTTATCTTGCCCTTTTAGGCATCTCTTTGTTCTCAGGTGGGCCATGCCCTGGTCATGCCACAGCCCTGCACATGTGTTTAATTTCCAGCTTCAGTGGCTTCCAACCCTCCTGAACTTGTTCTGTGTGGGTTGGAGGTCTGAGATTTTATTTTGCTCCTTTGTCTTGACATTTTACTGTGTCTCTCCAAATCAGCCCTCTGCTGCATCATGGGTGTTTCCTGCATTGGCTGCTAGTCCCTCAGTGTAGTGGATTGG
>RJWT010012838.1:0-22172 GCA_004365215.1 Cuniculus paca
CCCAAGTAGAAAGACGTCTTAGCCTATAGGAAGGTATTCAACAAAGATTTGCTAAGTAACTAAATCAGCATCATTAAATATAGCAGCAGAACTAAAACTAGGACTCAAGTCTGCTGACTTTAAAAACATGATTTTAAATTCTGTCTTCTCCAGGACCCTGGATCCTTGATTATGTCTTAAATTAAGCTTATCTGAATTAAAGTTCTATGTCACAGTTTATGTGTATTTGTAAAAATGATAATAATTTAAATTTTTTCAAAGAGTTTTTTTTTTTAATTTGCATGAAGATTGTTTTCTGTGGCCAATAACAGAAACCTGTAACTCAAACTGGCTTAGTTATTAATGGGGGTTTCTTGGCTAATGTAACTGAGACTTCTACAGGCAGATCTAGTTTAGTACTGGGGTTGGAGCAGAGTCTCCAGAGCACGATTCCTGCCCCCTCCCAGCAGAGTTTCTGAGTTGGCTTCATTCCCAGGTCCCACATGATATCAGTGTGGCTGCCAGCCATCCAAGCCTGTGTCCCATCCTGTTTCAATCCAATGGAAAGGAGCCCTACATCCCTTGTGTTGATGGCTTGATGGACCTGTTTGCCAACTGGTAACCATATCTGGGAAGGTTTGGGGTTCTGATTGGCCAGACCGTTGGCTCTAAGAATAGAAGAGCTGTGGATTTTCAAAGGCTGACCTGAGTGTGTCTCCAAAGAGAACAAGCAATGGGTATGGGCTAAGCAACAATAACAGATGCTCAAACTAAGACTTTTCATATACTCAGTGCTGCCCCATCGTTAGACTCTCTCCTGTTTTGTAATCCCTGCCCCCAACCTTACCCTAACCCATTGCTATTTCTCTATGGAATGTTTTGCACATTTCTATTGTTATATCTCTATGGAATCTTTTGCAGATTTCTAATTCTACACACCTGCACACAAATATGTACATATAGCCACACACGCGCGCACACGCACACACACACACACACACACGCACCACTCAT
Organism: Cuniculus paca; assembly: GCA_004365215.1. Classification (NCBI taxonomy): domain Eukaryota; kingdom Metazoa; phylum Chordata; class Mammalia; order Rodentia; family Cuniculidae; genus Cuniculus; species Cuniculus paca. The sequence goes on from RJWT010012838.1 coordinate 994, forward strand.
TCCTTTGTCTTATGCTGTTCTAATTTCCCCAATTCGTATTCACTTTTAGACTGCAAGTCTGCCATAGGCAGTGCTGATCCACAAGGCTGAAGTCATACCACCAGCCCTCTATACCCCAAATCTACCAAAACTTTGACTGTGTCATCTCCACTGCCATTTTGCCGTTGTAAGACTTGATGTCTGCATCTAATGGAGATCACAAGCATTCCTACCTCATTGAGCTGTTGTGAAGATAAAGCAAAAGATGCATATGAGTTCACAGTACATGCTCGTTCTTACAGGCGGCGGTCATGGAGGCCCCGAATCTGTTCTCCTTTCTCTGAACTTCACTGAATTTCCATAGGATTTAAATTGTTACAATGCTTATTGGCTCTGCAGCACACGCTCTCTATACTGGTTGCCTACCATCTCAGTTGCCCACTTTCTATGCCAACCATCGTTCCCCTCTTCCTACAATGGGACCCCCAAACTGAAGTCATCCAGACAAGGTTCCAACTCCCATTCTTGCCGCTTACCAGCTGAGAGATCGTGGGCAATTTATTTAACTCATATGAACTTCGGTTTTCTCCTCTGCAAAACAGGTGTGATAAACCGGGCGTGGTGGCTCACGTCTATAATCCCAGCACTCGAAAGGCTGAGACAGGTGGATCATTGTGAGTTCGAGACCAGCCTGGGCTACAAAGTGAGCTCAAGGCCAGCCTGAACGGCATAGTGAGACCCTGTCTCAAAAACAGGGCTGGGGATCTAGCTCAGCGGTCTAAGCGCCTGCCCGGCAAGCGCAAGATCGTGAGTTCAATCCCCAGTGCTGCAAAAAAAAAAAAAAAAAAAATAGGTGTGATATCAAACAATAGAAAACAATGGGTGTAACCCCATAACATGGTTCCAGACACGGTAGATACTTAATAGATGCAAGACTATTTCACACTTTCGGTAGTTTAACTTGCTTCAATTTGCTACCTTAATTATCCTAAGAAATGGTCAAGGAATGCATCTAATTCACCTCGTCCCTCTTTTTCTATGCTTGATTGAATCAATCTCCAAATACTGTTAGACTACCTGGTCAGATCAGAGCAAGAAACACACTCAGATTCTTGACTAAGACAACTTCACCTTTCACGTTCAGAGCAAAGATTATCACAGGAAACAAAGAATAACCGAGCTCCAAATGTGAACTGTAAACTCACTAGACACTAATTTTACTATCTCATTTTGTCTTCCAGTAATTCTGAATAAGGCATCATCCCCAATACTGAGTGCTTTAAAATAGCAGCAGTATAATAGTTTCATACTTCAGTAAGTCTTCTGAGTTTCTCTGGGGTTTTTACTTGGGCTCGTTTACATAACTGCATACAAGCACATGGGCAGGGTTCTCTAACATTCGTATGGTGTTGCTTCTCTGTCCCACAGATCCTCCTGTTTATCTGCTGGAGCACTCTGATTCTCCTGCACATGGGCCCTCGTGTAAACCAAACTGGCTTTCTTGCAATATGGTAGTCAGGGCAAATTCCATCTGAGAAGCCCCAGTGGGTTAGTGATTAGCAAGCCTAGGTTTGCATTGTCCAACACAACAGTGATGCTCCACTGGCCAAAAGAAATTGCATGGCCGTACCCAGGGTTAATGTGGACAGGCACTTGGATTCACCTCTGAATGAGAAATGAGGCAAAGAACTGGTGGTCACTTCACAGCAGAGAGTTTAAACAAGGTAGCATGTGGCAACCAAGGGACAGAGGTAAGAATCAAATTCAGGTCTGAATGTCCCTGTAATCCTTCCAGTATGTGGCAGTGTCTTGGAGTAGACCAGAAATGGTAATTCTCCACAATCTCTTAGATTCGTGCTTCCTGCTTGTAGCAGGTACGTTCCTGTCATATAACAGACAGCGTCCTGGTGGGAGACCAGGATCCAACCCTTGGGTGTCTTTGGTGCAAGATGACCAAAGATGCTGTTTTCAGAAAAGTGAAGCATAGTATAGTTCGATGAATAGGAAGAGAGTAGCCTGAGGAGTACACACTAGATTGATTGGTCAAGAGACGGCTCTGTGGGGAGGCCCAAAACAAGCCTGGAGGAAGACAGGCAGCCACAGAAAGCCCTGTTTCAGGCAAAATGTTTAAGAAATGTAAAATCTCCAAGGAAGAAAGAAGGCCAGTGTTGGAGGGACAGAAATAAGCCCAGATGGCCGGAGCAAGGAAATAAGAAAGGTGGAAGACGGAAAGTGTTCCAAGAGGTCAGCAGAGACTACAGCTCATGGTATTCTGGAGGCCACAGACAGGCGTTTGGATTTACTTTAGCTGAATGGGGAAGAAGTTGGAGCACCCTGAGCCGAGGATTGACGTCCTTTACATGTGACCTGGGTGATACTTGGTAAGCTGCTATCCAGAACGTAGGTTGCAGAAAAGGAGAAGAAAAGCAAGTTCAGCTGGAAGATTAAATACAGACTGTGCCCGTAAGTGTGGATAGGAAGGCATTCTGTGATATGCTTTGGAGAAAGGATGTGTAAGATTTACTGATGAATTTCTTGTGGGATGGAAGTACAAACAGAATGCCAGGAACAGAGATGAGACTACCAGCAAACACCACTCACTGGGGCCCCAGGCAATCAGCAAAAGGTGAGTCGACTTAATTATGAAATGAAATGTCTTTGTTTTACTTTGCTTTCAAACAACAAGAATAGGATTCTTTGTGATTACTGTCAAATTCATACAGGTGAAAGGCCAAAAAGCTATAATGAAGTGCAAAGGTAGAGACAGGGATTCAGAAATGCATCCTTTCTGGTTGGTGTGACTGCTTTATGGCCATTATTCCCAGTTGGCTCTCTGATTAGAACGTGGGCAGTCACCTGTAAACTAAAAGGCAGTCAGCTTTAATAAGGAGAAAAGAAGAGATGCATATTACCTGGGCTGAGTTCCATTGTCCATTCAGCGCTTAGTGGATGATACATTCAAATACAATACAATAATCATAGCAATGGTAATAGTTCTCAGTGAGACTGAGACGCATTAGCCTCTCCCTAATCGATGTCCCAATCCCCATGGCTCCCCAAATCTGTAGTCAGTGCTTTTCTAATTTGCAAAGCCTGAAACTGCCCTTGGCATGAGAGGAACAAACACCCAACATTTCACAGACACTTGTGAGCTTTGAAATACTTAAATCAAAGCATACCATTCAGCGGGCAGCCGTACCTTGTCAAGGCAAAAGACCTACATCCCATCTTGTCTAATAAATTACATTCAGAGACTTAGTTCCCTGTTGTCTGCATATTTTCTTGCATAAAACTCCCCAAACAATAAATCATCTTTCTGTCTTACCCATCATGTATGGGCTCATTACTTCACACATCATAATTATAATCAACGAACAAAACTCAAGAAAGAAAATCTGAACAATGAAATGGTACTTTTTTCTAAACATCAGTGCAACTTTGTATGATCAAAGCTTGTAATAATATAGATGGGTGATTTTGGATGATTTCAGTGTAGTTCTTTTACATTTTGCAGAAATTCTTAACAGGTCCAATACCTAAGGAAAGAAAAAAGCTCTTTTTGCCTTTAAGACTTCTAAGTCTGATTTTTTAAGTGCACAGATGACTTTAATACTTAAATTGAAAAATGAGAAGAATATCCGTAGGGAAAAAGGAGCTTATTGCTGCCTCCCTGAAGTTCATCAAATGTTGTCACATATTTCTCTAACATTTCTGACTTGGTTAAGTGCAAATTTAGGTGAACACACTCTTTTTCCCAGGGTTCATGGCGACAGAAAGATGATATGTATTTTCTATTAATGACGATGGTTCTATAGTTTGAGAAATCTTAGGCAAGTGGCGTTTCCTTAAAGGCAGAAGGCTGGACAAAATGATCTCTGATTTTCATTATCTTGTGACTTTGTCATCACTAAATTTTTAAGTAATCATTTTCAACTCCTTCTTAGGTATATTTTGTGGAGGTAAAAACAAAAACTCCCCATTATCAAAATTTAAATAGTAGGCAAAAGTACACATAGCTATAGAGCAAAACCAAAGTTAGTAACTAATAATTGGGTGAAAGGTTAAAAAGAAAAAGACACCTTCAATTTCACCAAATTTTATATTACTTGGGAAATCAGCAAACTATAATTCACAAGATTAGTGAAGAGCCATGCTAAATATAAGTCCAAATCTTTTTTCAAAGTTGGTTTTTGGCAGCAATATCTAATTCATTGATAATATACCAATGACAAGATGTCCTGGTCAATCAGGCTTTTTCACAACTGTCATTATTATCTCCTTATTTATTAAACTTTCTCTGTCTCTCTGTTGAAGCCCTCCTCCAAGAAGCTTCTTGCCTGTCTACTCTTTTAAGCGAAGTTAGTCATCTCCTTTCCTGAATTTCTATACTTCTTTGAGCTTTCAAGGAATTTGATTACAATTATTTGCTCTAATATTGATCTCCCTCACACATCCCTGTCTGCTCCTTCAGCTGGTCTTTCTAGTTCTGAAGTGTAGTCTTCCATATGTCTGCCCAGGTCTAGCATATCTCTTGAACGTGTCCCTGAGGGATGAATCTACTCCTGATGAGTCTATTGGTAAAGATTTTAGCTTGGTTCTAAAAATTAATTTTGCTTGGTCTTCACATTTTTAAAGGCTCATTTGAATTAGTATGTCACCAGTTCACCAGCATAAAAGCGCTAATGTAGTTTGTGGTCACCAGTGACATCTACATCACAAAAAATAGAAGTAGATGTTAGGTGCATTATGGTGGATGTACCAATAATATCTCTGAAATAGTCTTCTCCCAAAAAAAGAAAAGAAAAAAAGAATTAGATTAAGCCTTTTCATCTAGTAATCAACTTACAGGAAGTACAGGGGACAAAAGAACATATCATCTGACACTATGATGATGAGATTAGTAAAAGCTAGAATGTGACAAACTCTACAGTGCAAACTACATGATAAATGAACAAATGGATTTCCAGAGGGGAAAAAAGAGACATCTAGAGATTGAAGGAGAAATAATAGAATATTAACCAATTGCAGTGTGTGGAATATACTACAAGGTTGAGTCAAGCAGTAAGAAAATTATAAAATAGACCCTGATTAGACGTCTGACAATACTTTTGTTTGGTTTGCATAGAGCTTAAACCTTTTCAGAATAATCTGGCAACATTGAAAACATAAGATTTCACACACACACACACACACACACACACACACATACACAAAGCCCTATATTGCTGGACTTTTTAAAAGTAATTAAGAAAATATGGCAACAGTGGTGCATGCTCCTACATCATCCTAAGAAGTCTGGAAGCAAGGGAGAAACATGCTGAAAGCAACGTTTCAGGCAGTCGCATGGTGACAGCATTAAAGGAAAAAGATGCTAGAACCTGAAAAGCTTTTAAAACCTCACCTGAGATAATGAGGTCCTGGACTTATGAGGAGAGGTAATGGTAAGAAAAGAGGCAACAGGACTTGGTGACAAAACAGTCAGAAGAACTGAACGTAGGAATGAGCGATAATTGGTGCCGGGTTATTGGCCTCCATCGCTGGAAGAACGGGGAATTAGGACGGATCTATGCCTTACCAGAATAGTTAAAAACTAGGAAAAATGTTGGTTTTGTGTTGAGATTTTTTGGAAAATAATTACACAAGAGACGAATATAGAAAATTATTTAAACACTTGAAACAACGGTGGAGTAACCATTTTGATATTTTCTTAGACACTCGGAAATGTGGAAGGTAAGAAATGTAGACACTGGGAAGCTCTTCAGTTTTCTCCTGACTCCCTCAAAAGATACAAGAGAAAATAGTCCCTCCACTGCCAAATATGATGGTGAGATCGGAGGAAAGAAGGAGATAGTAGTAGTAAAGGTCCCTGGCAAATGTGAGGGAACAATGAAAACAAAGACTGAAGAATGATTGTGTGTCCTGGGGAAACTTCCTGCAAGAATCAGGGCTTCTGGAACCATGTCAAGAAGGAAAAGGGGACACAGCCTACGAACGTGAAATTGATACAGCGGAGTTTGCATCAACTATCAGCTGATATTTGATGCAAGTCTACCAGGTGAACCACATAAACAACTCAGCTGTTCTCTTGCTCTGTCAATCCCAGGTACCACATGATTACGTAGCAAGTATGTGCTTACTGACTTGATTCTGCCTGTCTCCCCTGGCAAAATGCAGGCTCTGTGAGAGCAAAAATTTGTCTCTTTTGTTTGCTGAAATATCCTCAAGGCTGAGGACAGTTCCTGAAGCATATGAGTTCTTGGTCAGGATTATTTGGAAGCCTTCATTGGCACACAGTTCAGGAAGAAACCCATGGGCAATTATACCAGTGTGATCAGAGTAAGAAGTTCACAAGGCTAGAGAAGCACAGAGATGCAGCCCCAGAGTGTCCCCTGAAAGATAAGCTATTGTCAAATGTGAGTGCTAGCTAGCCTACCTAAGGCAAAGTCACAAGAGCATTGAGTCTCTCTGCATATTTTTAAAACACTGATGTTGAAAGACACACACCCTAGGCTGCAGGGACAACAAAATCTCCCCAATTTTTACTTCTAGCTCCAGCGAACGCATACTTTATGCAGAGAAAAATGCTGGGTGTGATAGTCTCACTAAATTCACTCAAGCCTGCTGCCATTTAAAGGGAGGTGGGAAGACACAAGCTGGAGATGAGAATGTCTATAGCATTTGTGAGGTGTATGAAATCAACTGAGCCCTGTTGGAATTAATTTAAGGCCCTGGAAGAGACTGTGTGTGTGTGCGTGCGCGCGCGCGTGCTTGTGTCTGTGTGTTCATTTGAGCACATTTCCACCCTCACAAAGGAAGCCAGTGGATAGCTACACATGGAGGAGGGTGGGAGTATGAACCCTGCCCATTGACCTCTGCTGGTTCATCTGGACATCAGGGGCAAATTCACCACCTTGCTTATCAAAATGCTTCCCTTGCAAAACAGCAAGAACTTGTCAGATACAGATGGTGATGCTGACTTCTCAATAGGGGAAAAAAAGGACCTAAATTAGACTTCTATAAAAAGAATATTGCATATTTATTTCCACAATAACACCCAGGAAAAACGTTAGTCAAGAAGCAAGCAATTGGGTGAATAAATAAGCTTGTCTTTGTTCTCATCAATTAAGTTATTACATCAGTTGGAAAACCAGTGAATTATAATACAGATGTTTAATGAAACACTGCTGAGCCTATAAGTCAAACTCCTATTTTGTGGTGTGATTTTGGCTGCATAGTTTTGTGTGTGTTAAACCGTATTTATTAGCTGATACCCATTATTATTTTGAGCAAGGTATAATTCAGTTGTCAGGCCCCATCGCAGGCAAGGAGATTTAATCAGTAAGAGCCGCTTTGCTAGCGAGTATAAAACAATGTGGGTTTCATGAAGCAATCACGGCAGTGTGAAAAAATGGGATTAATTAGTATTGTACAAGAACAGGCAGCATGCTCATTAAAACCTTGTGAGGTGGCTCTTGATAAACTGCCACTTGATAGGACCGCATTAATGTGACAAGGCAAAGACTTTATTTCCAAATCCTTTCTGATCCTATCTCGCTTTTAAGTTACCTGAAATGACCCGCCTTGGCATGGGGAATACAAAGATCAAAATGCATGCCAGGGATCCCTCAGCCACCTGGACCGCGAAGCCACGCATAGATGGGGAAGCTTCAAAGACAGCGTTTTTTGAACTCGCAGTCAAACATGAATCAATAACTGCAAATGAGGAGCGCCGGGGGTGGCGGATTTGCATTCTCACTCGGCAGGTTGGGCAGAAACTAATTTGACAATTGGCAACCCACCTTAATGAAGGCCGCAGACTGCTTCCTGGTGCTGGTGCTGCTGGGAAATGGATCCGGCCTGCCCGCCCGAGGAGGGTATCAGGGGCTCTGCGAGTGGCGGGGACGCCATGGGAGGGAAAGAGGAAGGTGACATCGTCTGACTTGCTCTTCACTGCCTTTTCCTCTTTGCGCCCACCAGCCAGTTGTCTGAGTTGCCAAAGTGTCTCCCACAGTCCCCAAAATGAATATTAATTACTTTGTTTTGTCTTCACAGAAAAAGTGCACATGGGGAAAAAAAAAAGAAGTCCTATGAGAACAATCAGCTTTGGGTGGGGAGTATTTTTGATGTGCCCTGGACTCAGTTTCCTTTTGGGCATCTGATTTATCCTTTTTCAAACATGCCATCCTTTGGGTTCTGTCTTCACATGCCAGTCCTGGGGTGGGGGGTTTAACAACTGCAAGAATGTATTCTGAATGATTCACCCAATCCAGTGTCTTCGAAGGATTTTCTCTTACCTATGTCCCTACCCACTGGTGCCCCACTTTCCTGGTGGGTTTAGCTAACAGAGCCATAAGACAACAGTACAAGCTAAACCTATTTGTTGGAGGTGTTTCTGTGGCTGGAAAATGCTGTTCAGAAACCGCAGAGTCCCTGCTCCCCCATTCTCCAACTATTTTATTTTACTTTTTAAATTTTTAAACCAAGCTTGTTAAATCTCACCAGCATATTACATTAATGCTTCCTACCATGAAGCTCAAGTACTCAGCTCACAATTACAGGTTGTTTGCAATTGAACTTGGGTAATTCCACCGCAATCTGCAGATTCAAGGCACTGGGTGGAAGTCGGGCTACCTGAGCAACTAGATAGGATGGAGCACACTGCTTTATCAAGTGATATGTTGCAATATTATTAATTTAAACCCTAACATCTCATTGTTGTGATCCAAGCTGCATGAGGTAATGTGAGATGACAGCCATTGAATTAATAGAAAATGGAATTCATCTCTCAAAATTTCACACAAAATAAAGGCACAGAGACAGACAAAAATAAAGGGGGAAAGACAGACAGATAAGTATGTGTAATACTTTCCCTGTGTTCCAATGAGTTTGCCTCCATCCATCTACATTTAGTGTATTATGTAGCACCCGCTGGTGAGTGGAGAGGCCCTGCCATCTTATTTATTCCTCTGTAATGCAAAGTAGTGAATATGTTCCAATTTTGTTTCTTTTATTTTAGCAAGTGAATGGCGCAGAGGTAATCCGCTGTAAGTGGAGGTTCAGGCATTACCATTTATGCATGACACAGTAATAGGAAATTTTCTGCCCCTCTTAGCTTGATGAGAACATTCTGCAAAGACTCTACCACTCCTTCAGGTAGTGGCCACCTACTTGATTTATAATCTTATAGTGGTGGAAGAGGTTAGCTGGGTAATTCAAACCACTAGATTTCACTAATGAACTAGGGCCAGGGAAAAAGCACTTTATATTGTAAAGGCTCGATTTCACCTTCCTTATGCTCCACATACTTTATCTCCAAATTTTTACATTATTTATATAAAAAGGGAAATGATGCCCGCACAGAAAAATGAATGAGCAAAACATCTTTGCTAATAGAGTTTCCTCTACCAGTTACTGCAGGTGAGAGATCTTCTTTCTGGGTAACAAGAAATGGGGTTGTCAGATTTAGCCAATACAAATGCAGGATTTAAATATTTGATAAATAACAAATCATGCAATATCGGGGACCCACCTTTGTTAAATATCATTTGTTGCTCATTCAAAATTGAAGTATAACTGAGTATTTGGAATCCTAAACTGAAAGGAAGGTAGAAGGAAAGCACACTTAATCCAGAGACTAAAATGTCAGGCAAAAATGCTCTCCAAACCTTGGGGATACTGAACAGAGAGGGCTCTGGCCTCTCTACTTCTCAGTGGATCACTTTCACTCTGTAGATTTCTGCAGACTTCTCTGCTCTTTGAAATAAAATATTGGTCACTTTTTTTCCCACATAGTCGAGCACATTTTAAGTGATGTTTTCTTCATTTTAACCTTACAGAGACTTTTCTTCTGATACACGAGTGAAGAAAATATGCAATGGTCTAAATTCCTAGAACCTTCCACTGTCACATCACCAATACTAAACATCTCCTTGGATCTCTGTAGATTTTAGCTTCAAAAGCACTGATCATGTATCTACAGGCACACATGTATCTTTAACAGCACCATTCCCAGTAAACCCGAGAATCAACACGGTATTAACTCAGCTAACATCAGTTGGGCACCTAGAAGAGTTACAGGTAGCAATGCATATTCTTTGTGCAAATGAGAAAAAGGTGCCTTATCTGGCTGCCTGATCCTGGCCACACTCTCCTGTCAGCAGCCCCAGCCTGCAGTGTGCTGGCTGAGAACCTTCAAGGGTTTCTAAGATGGAACAATGTTAGAGCTCAACATGTGTGCATTTTGGGTGGGTTAGCTGCTGCGTGACATACACAATTCTTTAATCCTTGGGCACCATAGCTTTCTTAACTGTAAACTGTGGGTACAAATTGAGTATTCGTTATCTGAAATGTTTGCAATCAGCACTGTTCAGAATTTCGGATTTTTTTGAATTTTTGAGAATTTGCACGAATGTAATTAGGCGTTTGAGGGATGAGACCAGAGACTAAATGTGAAATTTATTTGTGTTTTATACATACTTCATATACAGACAGCAATCTTATGCAGTATTTTTCATAAATCTGTGTATAAAAAAAAGTTTCATGGTGTCGAATTTTCTACTTGTTCCATCATGTTGCTTCTCTAAACGTTTTGGATTTTGGAGTCTTTCGGGTTTCAGATGATAGGATTAAGGATTTTCAGCCTTCAATAGCATTTACTTCCAAGGGACACTGCAGGATTAAATAACTTTGTTTAAAGCATTAAACTTAAGAACAGAATCTGGTGCTACCAACATGACTGAAATTAAACACTGAGGCATCACAGACCCAACAGACCTTCACACATTCCTGGCAGGAGAGTCAGTGCTCCTATTGCCTTCACTGTGGAAACTCACCTAATGATTTCTCACAAAGTTCATCTACCCACTCTATGATTCAGAAATTCCACTCCTAGATCTTTACCCAAAATAAACAAAAACTCACATATCTTAAAAGACAAGAATGTTTATCATACCTGTATTCAGACTAGAAAAAAATAAATAGAAGCAACCCAAATGTCCATTAGCCCTAGAATAAACTATTCATGAAGTGGAATACTATTCAGCCATAAAAGACAACAAGGTACAGATACACAAACCAATACTAGCAAATTTCAGAAACACTCTATGGAATGATCCAGCCCCTTAACAGAACATGCTACCTGATTGCATTTTTATGAATTCAAAAACAGGCAAATTAATCTATGGAGACAGAAATTAGAATAGAGTTTGGCTCCGACAGACAGAATATCAGAAAACTCTCCAGTGTGGTGGTTACACCTTTTAGTAGTTAGAAAAAGTTTTCAGAAAAGGGCCAGATAGCAAATACTTTAGACTTCGAAGTCTACATATAATCTGTGTTGTATAGTCTTTATGTCTTCATTTAAAACAGTCCTTTAAAAATGCAAAGACCATCCTTCTCTCCCCCACCACTGAAAACAGTCCACAGGCTCTATATAACCTACAGGTAGTTGTGCGCCAAGTTCTGATCTAAACCTTGATTGAATGTTGCACACAGTTGTCAAAATTCATAGAATGATGTACTTAAGAACTCTGCCTTTCTCAGTGTGTGTTTTTCAGTAAAATATACTATCATGCCTGATAGTTGACTTAATGCTCAGATAAATTGTTAATGTTACTTGACTTCGCATATGTGATATACTTACTTTTAATTAAAGCAAAGAAATCGTCATTCTTTCACGTTGTAAAACAAATTCAAATCGTATATTTTAAGGCCTCCATTATGATTCCTTTGTCTGCCCACTGCTATCCACACACATATTTCTATTCCCTTCCCACATACAGAATTTGATTTATCAGAGCAGTATCTCAAACCTGGGAACGCTTCCGTCCAAACAAAACATGCTTAGACCCCTAGGGGGCTTCTAACCATAGCCAGGGAAAAAGCATCGACAATGGACACAACTCTCCCTACCACCTGGTGCCTTCCTAAGAACCAGCCCTGCTTGCCCAAGACTCTTCTGTCTTCCTTCCAGATCAGAGCTCCTATCCACGTCAGTGCTGTCAGGGGACCGCTTCTGAAGGAGAAGGTATCCCACTTAAAACCTACACAGAAGACAATTGAGACACCATTCTGAGAAGGCTCCTGCACATTTGTTCCTCTTTCTTCTGGGCACATCGGCCTTCCTTTTCACTCATGCTGAGGAATCTCTGTGAAACCAGCATTTCACAACCGTGGAGCAAAGAAAGTAGTGTTAGGAAGTAGAATGAGCTAGAAGCTCTCATTTGTCTCCAGCAATGGAAGGCCTGTTATGGAGGGTGGAGAGGAAATATAAGGTGCTGTGCTTATTGAAGCATAAAAGGACTTAGAGTGTGGCTGTCACACGTCAACTTATTGCCGTTTTTCTTGAAACTCCCACTAGAACTTGAAGTGGAGATACTGAGGTAAGTATACTGTTCGTTACTAAGGAGTCCTGTAATTTAATTCTCTCTCTCCCTCTACCTTTCTCAGTTGGAATGAAGGAGGAATAAACTGATTAACTAATGCAATTAATTCAATTATCTTCCAGAATATTTTTAATCAATTATTATGTCTATCGTTGTCAATCGCTCTTTGGGAAAAGGGGAAATAACAAAGAGGTCCTGACCACCATCCCTGGGGAGATTTGCTGGGCAGGTAAGGTTACACCATTACTGCCACGGGTATAGTGAATGACTCTAAGCTAAACATCTAAGGTGTTCTGATTCAACTGTCACTGTAATGGTAGGAAATAGATAATGCAAATGTGACCACTAGGTCTCATCAACTAACTTGGCCAGTATCTGACCCCAGACAGTAAGAGACAGAAGGAATGGAGCTAATACTAGAACGGTCCCTCCTGATCCTAAATTCTATGCCTTAACTCACCCTCTTTACTGTGTTCCTAAACACAATTGCAAATATAAGTAACAATGGGCCAAGCAGTAGCCAAAATTTCAGGGAAGTGTCCAAGATGACTGAGGACCAGAATGAAAACTGTATAAACTAAGCAAGACTTTAGCTACACTCAAAAATAGGCATAATTTCTGAGTAAGAAAAGATAAGAAAAACGACATTTCATAAGGAAATCTCAACTTATCTGGGATGGATTCCTGGAAATGTCAATAAAAGAAAAATATTAAATTCTCACAAGGGAACTTTGTTCCAATTAAAACAACTTCAATTCATTTGCTGTCAAGCATTATCTTTTTACAGATATCCTGATCTGTTAAAATTGATCAGAGCATGATGAAGATTACAAAAAATCACTGTTCCCAAGAGTGGGAACAGTGATCAGTCACAGAATATTGGGCAATGACTTCTATTACCATACTGTGAGGAGTGCTACAAATTTTCCTGGTAAGTAGAGTCAGGTAACCATGTCTCAAACACAAGTTGAAGCACATTTTTCATGCATGGAGGTTGTCAAGGAAACAAAAGAGCAATAAGAATGAAGAAATTCAAAATAATTCCAAAGGAACGCAGTCTGCAAACATCTAACCTGTCTCATTTCTGTTTTTCTGTCTTCTATGCTCAGAACCGAGTAACTTTCCTAAACTCTAGAAAGGGATACAGTCGACAAACTAGCTAGAGTGCCTCGGGAAAGACCCTCTGCGCCCCGCAGCTGGGAAGACTGTTCTGATGCTGAAGGGTCTGCAAGACTCTTCCTGGAGACAGGGATTCTGGAGAGTAGGAGGAGGAGATTTTTCGCAGGGCTTCTGGTGGCCTCTGTTACTATGGCAACCATCCCCTTTGTTTCCCTGGATCCAGAGCCGCTGCCTCATTTAGTGACTGGCATTCAGGTGAGGCAGCTAAGTGATGGCATTAGGAAAATGAGGACATGGAAAAACACAACAGCCCCAGCAAACACGCATTCACACACCCTGGTACCTGGAAATCACAGTCGGGATGACTGTCCAGACCTCTTGCCACTCTCTCTGTAAGTCAGTCAGCATCACAGGATTGCAACTGCTGTGGAATGAGAAGCATGGGGACATTTTGGCTCTGTTCTGGCTATTGTTTGACGGATGCATTTTACCTGTCCTCTGATTCCTGCTGTGCTCTGCTCTTCTGCACCCGTGCAGAGGTCGCTTTCCTTATCACGCTTTGCCTCACCTCCTCGCGCTGCTCTCTGCTTGAATTCCTCACTCAGCCTCCCGTTGACTTTCTTCATGGCCATGGTCACAATTCATACCTACTTCATCAGTCGTTTTCTATTCAAGGTCTTTTCATGGGGCCCCCAGTGAGATTTCAAGCTCCATGAGGACAGGGACGCTGCATTCATTCCTGTACAATGAAAACAGAAGGAGGGAGTCACGCAAACAGCAATGCGTGAATATTTGTACAATAAGTGAATGACGTGATAGTGCTGAAAATGTGACCCAGAGGGCTGAGACACTGCGTGGTTGTCCAGCAGTTTGGATACGCCTCATTCTTTTTTCTTTTAAATGAACAGCAAACTAGACTCATATTAAAATTGAGGAATGTGACCTGAGTCTCAACTCCGTGTTACTCGCATTGCAGTGTCTGCTGCATAGCAGAGCTTTCTCACAGCTTCACCCAGTCATATATGTATGACTGAAGAGTGTAGGGGTAAGGGAGTGTCAAGTTGTCATTCAAGGGATGGGGGCAACTGAGCTCTCAGTACAAACTTCTACCAGGTATTTCCCCACCAATGTGAGACCCAAGAAAGAGAGGGCCTCGGGTCTTTATTCTAAATGCTAATTGAGTGAGTCTTGGTGGGAAGAGCTCTCTATCACGCAGAAAGCATAATTTTGATGGGCTCATGACCCAAAGCAGAGGGTGGAGGAAGTGCTAGAAATGCACAGCATCCTTTCCCCATCAGCTCATTCTGTTCTTCAGAAACGCACTGACTGATTTGCTTTCTTGATCTGCCTGTATTAAAAGGTATCGATGGAAGCTATGGGAGAATCTCATCCCACTCCCCCATACTGGAATATCTTTCCAAATCTATAATGGAATGAATGAGAAACTGGGTACATTTTATAGAAAAGTATATTTTAAACACCTTTGATGGGACTTGTTCTTTCCAAGATATGGAAGAATTCCAAAACCTAAACAAAAGCTAGCATGTAAAGCTCTGCTAATTCTACAGCCAGAAGGTAAAGTCAAAGATGAAGATCATAGAGTGGCAAAGTGTCTCACATACTAATCTCTAAAAATAAATCCTAGAAGGGAGAGTCATCAAACTCTTGATAATTTCTCAGTGATTATACTAATGTCAAAAGCAGAACTATTTTAGGGAGCTGAAGGTAGCTCTATTTTTCCTGAGAATCCAAAGGTTTTCTTATACAAGATTCTCTACCTTATTGGCTAATGCAATTGACATGGTTACATTGTTCCTCCTTTGCAACATTTCAGGCTTCATGGTCTGAGATGATGTGGTTGACCAAACCTAGGTTTTGACTTTATGTTACAAGCTTAGCTGCAAGGGAGCCAGGGAAATATATACCTGGTACCTGTACTTATAGCTGGCTTGTGGACTCTACCTCGCACCAAAGCATAGAATGTAAGATCCCTTAAATCTAAAAAAGGGGTTGAGATGATGGTTAGCTAAAATTAAGTACAAATGTCCCCTGTATCCAGAAATACAGTAGGCTGTGCATGAACGGATGGGTCTCTTGACTCAAAACTCTTTTTAAAAAATATTGGGTGATCTGTTGCCTGAGTCAGGAGTTGGTAAAAAGGTTTGGCATTTTATGCATAAAGGTCAAATCAATAGTGAGTATTTTCTTTTGTGGGTTCTGACACAACTTACCTTTGCCTCTGTACCATGAAAACAGTCATAAAAGCTACATAAATAAACTACTGTGGCTATGTACTGATAAAACATTACTTAGAAGCACAGCTTGTTCACCTGTAACTGCAGTTTGCCGATGCATACAGCATGTATTCTAAGGTCTGATTGCCTGGGTCTGGCTGTAGCCACTCCCATTTGTGATCTGGGACAGTTTTAATGAAATCTTTGCCTCTGTGCTCTCATTTGTAGTGCATAGAACTCAAGCATCCACTACACAGAGTTATTGTGAAAATTATATAGTATCTGTACAATGAGCAAAACATCCTGAGACATAGAAAGTATTCAAAAGGTATACCGTGCATTGTTCTTGTATAGGGAATTTTAAGTATCAGATGGGAGCATTATATATGGATTTACTTAGTCTTCTTAGTATCTTTTTCTTTGGAGACAGGCCCCCTTCAACCCATGAATAGATTCTGCTTAATTTATATGGGGTGGTGAGGTGTAAAACATCAATTCAAACATTTCTCCAAAGATGAGTAACTCAGGTCACACCAAATAGAGGGTTTTTTCACGTCTGGCCATTGTGAATAATTTTGATGGGCTCATGACCCAAACTGAGCTCTCCTGAGGCTTTCGTCTATTAAAAGAGACTTCAAGGCCATGAAACAATAAAATACTATTAATATAAGATAAGAAGATAATATAGATAGAATCTATAGAACTGGAGTTTTCAAGCCTATCTAGGAGGAGCTGTTTTGTTTTATTTTGTTTGTTCATTTGTTTGTCTGTTTCAATACATACTTGTTTACTTCCAATCTAATAATTCAGTATTTCAAGAGAAAAAGTCAGAACATATCTATATAAGTAACAGATTTCAATTGAACTATGCTTTCTCTTTTTACTCAGACCCCCAAAAATGATAATGTAGTATTAAATTACAGAAAGTTCATACAATTGTAGCTCAAAAGGTATTTCTTATAGCAAACATTTATATTATAATACCATAGTGCTGTAGGTTAGGGGACAGATAAAGTTAGGAATGATGGCAAATAACTACATTAATTAGAATTATTTGGATTGCAAGTGACAGAAAACCCAAATTGAAAGTTAAATTAAAGGGAGGGGGCGGTGAATGGCTGTGCAACTGAAAGTTCAGAGGTAGAGTTACCTTCAGGTAAGACTGCATCTAGAAGCTCAAACCATGGCTTCTAGGTTCTGTCTTTTCTTTTACCTTTATGACTTCTAGGTCTTGCTTACTTATGCTTACATAAGTATTTTTCAATATGGTAGACCCAACATCCCTAGGATCACTACTGAAACTCAAATCCAGGGGAAAGAAGATTTCTTCTCAAAGTCCATCAATTTCAGAGAAGAATCTGAATAGCTGAGTTACTTAGCAATTAGTTCAGGACTGGACCAAACAAGTGACAAAGACAATGGGTCCTACTTTGTGACACCACTCATAAGTCTCATTTCATGGATTAGAAGATCATAGTGAAAACCCTGACACAATTCCTGACATAAAGAAAGGGAGGTTGGCCCCTCCATTCCAACCCTTCAAAGGATAATAGGAAGACACACATCATTATGCAGCCATTATAGTCATGAACAGACTGATCCCCAACAAAGGCTTTTGTTCAAACTCCCCAGTGGATTAAATAGTCACCAGTGCTAGCACAATCTTATTAGTTCAAGTGTAGACATGAGTGTAGGCAGTGGCCTAGAGTGCTGTTAAGGATTACCCCTGTCAGCAAGAACCTTCTTCAATCAGAAATAAATCTTAACAGGCAGTGATAGCAGATTCCATATCACTGCAGTTTTATAAATCCCCCTCTTCCATTCTAGTGAGTTCAGTCTTCTTGGTGGTAAACAGAATCCAAAAAAAGGGAAGTATCTGACTAAATCTCATGTGACTTCTGATACAAAAGGATCCAAAACTTTCAAGTGGTACTTTGTTCAAGAGTCCGGTCAACGTGCCATCAAAAGATGCCAAGTGGCAGTTTCCAAATCAGCTCACCTATGAATATAACACAATTAGTACAAAGAGCTGCATTTACAGGAAGGTTGTCAGCCAAGGAGCCCCACAAAATGAATTCCACAAAAGCATTTTGTCCAAATGGTATCCCCCTTCAAATCACGACCACCACCACTACCACCACACAGGCATCATCAGGAGCCTCGCCAGAAAAGCACAAGGTGTGAATTTCAAATGGGTCGTGGTGGAGAGTAAAGAATGTCTGACTCTGTGGGAAGGATTTTTAACATTTCAAAGTGGCAGGAAATAGAAGCACTCCATGAGATTAAATACATTAGGCTTCAGGGTTAACTGTATGGACTGGCCAGAACATTACAAAGATAGTGAATGACACAGAAATAAGTGCCCATCTTCATGAGAACTCGTGCCAGTCTTCAGCGCTGAGTGCCCTTCCACTGTGCCATGGCTTACGGATCCAGAAAATAGAGAACAAAGTTCCAACACCTGCAATGTTTTACAGGAAATCTTTCAAACAACATGATTCATTGTCAAAATTTTAAATCAGATTCAACCTAGCCCAAATGGGCTCTAAACTAAGAACTTGAACCAAACCATAAGAAAAATCCCAAATTAACTCAAGATAATTTAACTCCAACATTTTGTTTAGCAAATAAACCAAAGGTCTTCAGTGTTTTTAATTACTAGATATTGTTTTACAAAAGTTTCCAGAAAAAGTATGGATTAGTGTTGTGATTCAAAACACTAGACTAAAATAATACAATTACTCCTTCAGGGAGAAATTCTGGTTCATTTATTTAGCAGACATCTATCAAAATTATAATATGCATTAGCCCTTATTTACTTAGGATATAGTGACAGATTACATCTAGTGGGAAACTACTAAGTAGATTACATTGCTGCCCTCATGAGTATCAAATTCTGTTGGGAAGAGAACCACAAAAATCTGGAAAATAAAAAAAAATCCGTCCCCTCATAAAAATTTCAAACATTAAATTCTCTTAAAGCAGGGGCTGTCAAACTATGGCCCACAGGCTGCTTCCGTAAATAAAGTTTTATTGGTCCACAGACAAGCTGATTTGTTTACCCATTGTCAATGACTACTTTTGTGCTAAAACAGAGGGTTGAGTTGTCCCAGCTGACACTGTGTAGCTCACAGAGCCTACAATATCTCCTATGTAACTGCTTACAGAAAGTTTGCTGTCTTCTACAAAAACAGACAAGAGTGTCTGTGTTAAAGCGTGGTGGGGTAGGCATTGAGCATAAGGCCTGGAGAGGATGGGAAAAGGTGGTAGCATTTCAATTATAACCTGTGTAATAAGGAGCCAGCCATGGAAAACAAAGTGCTTTACACAAACAGTACGATATGATGATTTTCTTTAAATGAGATTTTTCAACAAGTAATACAAGGGAAATATTTAAATTTTCAGCTTCCTAAAGGTTTTAAGAAATAAGGATCATGGTTTAAAATGAGGCAAAATGTCCATAGCATATTACTAGCAGGTAATCAAGATAAAAAGCTATTTTCAAATTATCTTTAAATGCAAGTTTATAGAGATTTCTATACAAATTTTGGTGTTTTTCTTATTTATTTATTCATTTATTATAAAATATTGCTTTAGAAGTGATGAACTAGTTGTCAGGTTATAATAGTCAGGAAGCCTCACGTGGTGATGATAGAAGCCTAAAGCTTTCAATTTATTTTTTGTGCAAGGTGATGAAAGTGTTTTGTAGTCTTGTCTGTATTCTCATTCAAGAGATTAGTGAGTTCCACATCTTTCAATAAGCAACCCTATAAAGAAGGGATACTTGGCACACTCTTCAGGGACAGCCTTGGTTTTCATAGTCAAAGGTCAGAGGCAAAACTCTACCTCCTTCCAAAGTCATTCTCCTTGCTCAGCATGGGATAAACTCACCCCCAATGGTGATTCTGGTTCTCTCATTCCTACACCTCTATGCTGATTCAACACATCTGCGGGAACATGGCTGGGGATATCTTTTCCTGGGAAAGGTTTTCTATTATCATTTGAGGAGAAGCAGAAGGATTAAGGCCAGGAAAGCTAAGCAAATAAGGTCAAGAGGAAATCGAGGCTCCCGACGGGACAGGTCTGGTTTACTTCCGCCCACATCACAGGGACTTCCATTTGTGGACAAGGTGAAGGCAGTACTAGCTAGAGAATACTGCTCTTCTGTAACACCCCAGGTCTGCAGGAAAGATTTCAAAACCTGTGCCATCGTCTGTGCTGTATCTCACACCAAGGTCCTTTTAACTTTCAATTCTAACGGTACTTGGAAGAATTTCGGGTGGAAATCCATTCTTAGCAACCATGTCCTTGCCTCTGTTAAAAACCTCAAGCTCCAATTTCACACACTTGTGGTGGTCTTGGATGGATAAATTAAATCTGCTTGTCTGCTGATTGCCTTGCTGGACCCCTTTGTAACTTCACTTTGTATTCCTTTCTGTTCAATACTTTTCAAAGTACTGAGAGTTTAAAGAGGTACAATAAATCCCAGATCAGGTTTTAATGACCACGGTAAGCCTGCTTGTAATATGTCAGTGAGCTGAACCTAAAAG
Organism: Cuniculus paca; assembly: GCA_004365215.1. Lineage (NCBI taxonomy): Eukaryota > Metazoa > Chordata > Mammalia > Rodentia > Cuniculidae > Cuniculus > Cuniculus paca. The sequence continues at coordinate 21,259 of RJWT010012838.1, forward strand.
CCAATGGGGAATAGGCCATTTCTGCCTTAGTAATTGCCTCCACAGAAAGATTTATAATGTCATTATCTGAATCTATAAGAAATAACTCATGGAGCTGAAATACCCTAAAAAAATATTACAATTCTCTTAAAATCTAGTCATTCATAAATGCTAAATCATAAAATTTTTTTCAAGATGTTTTATGTTAAAAGTAAAGCCCAGTAAAAATATAAATGCTCATTTCTTAATCAGATTCCTCATTCTTTATGTATCTGTTTGTAGCTTTGCAGTTTTCTGGGATATATTTATAAACCTAACATTGGGTTGCCAGATTCCCCAGTGACTTGAGGAAGCTATGGCGGCTGAAAAGGCTTTTCTCCTCACCTTTTTATCTCTGTGTGATACCAGGAAGTGAGGAGGAAAGGGCTAGTTAGTATGGCAATAAAATTAATTTCAGCAATAAAAGTCACCTTCCCCCCTAATTTCTTCATGAAGAAAAAACCCAGTCTAAACTTTCTGCCAAATGCACCACACAGCTGCTTTAAGCCCTTCCATCATCGTTCCTTCCCTTACTGTTAAAAAGAAACATCAGCCACTTCTTTCCAATAGCTGGAAACCTCCTCCCCAATTTGTCCGGAGTTTAATAAAGTCCTCAGCTTGCCACATCCTCTTGTCTCCCTACGCCATAAAATTGAGCAACATTTATACATTCTGGATCTAAAATGTTCTTTGGAGTCGAGACTCTTTTACGATTCTAACGTAAGACTTGAGATGTTTTTCATAATTTGTAAAGTCCTATTTTCTCCCTCTCAATACAGTAATTTGCCATAAACTTGAATATGGAATCAGGTTCTTTCCAAGATTTCTCCATTCCTCCATTAGCCGACTCAAAGTTGGAATTTTTATGCATATTTTTAACATCTAGAATTATAGCT
>RJWT010012839.1:0-15955 GCA_004365215.1 Cuniculus paca
TTAGGCTCCTGTGTTTGGTGCAAACTAGGTTAGGCTCCCATATTCCCACAGGGACAGAATGACAGGAGTGCTAGATCTTTTGGAACTTACATATTTTGGAGATGGTTCCTAGGTCTTTGAGGCAAAGAAGTCCTAGGTTGTAAAACTTAGAAGAGGCTGGAAAAAAACTTGTATCAATTTCAAAGCACAAAGAAATAATTTATGATTGAATCTTTGCTAAGGTAAAGCTTCAAGAAAATGACGATTTTAGTTAAATATTATCTTTGGAATTTATTTGATGTGGAATTTGGAACATTTACTTAATGTTTTTACTATAAATAAATGATTAATCTACCTCATAAGTGTATTGAAAGAATTAAAAGAAATGTTCTAAGAATTGTTTTCCACACAGTGTTTGGCATGTGATGAATGCCCAAGAAAGATTAGCTATGAGTACACAAATGAGATGTCAGCCCCCATTTAGTGTAATGAATAATATTATTCTCATTATCCTATCTCAAATGCCACTAACAGGGATTTTGTGCTTCCTACTGTTTTGGGAAATGTAGCAATGCCTTCAACCATATTAATTTAATTATTAATAATTTTATTGCTATTAACAATTAATACTTTCAAAGGACATATGATTTATGAAATGATTATTGAAATGATCTTATATGTACCAGAATAGAACAAAGTTTTTCTTTCACAATATACAAACTCTATCATTAATTTAGCCTTTGAAAATTTTTATCTGAAGGATCATTTTCATCAAAACTTTATGCATCTTTACTACCTTACTTTTTGACTTTTAGAGAAGCTGTGTATTGTATGAGCACTGAAGAATTTAGAAGGGAAAATCATTAAAAAATAGAGTTCATCTCACTTCTGAAAAGGAAATCCCAAAGTGCCTCAAACTACTCATGAAATAAGTTTGTCCATAAAAATTTAACGTGCTATCCAATGATGCCCCACCTTTTTATTTTATTTATTTTATTTTTACTTTTTCGAGACAGGGTCTTACTCTGTAATTCAAGCTGTCCTTGAACTCACTATATAGTCCAGGCTGGGCTCAGAATTGTGGTGATCCTCCTGCTTCAGCCTCCTACATGCTAGGATTACAGGTTTACACTATCACATCCAGCAAATCCCATTTTATAACAGAAAAAAATTTTCTAGATTTTTCTGCTTTTCTTAAATGCCAAGTGTTCTGTGTGACTACTATTGATTGTCTCAGCGGTGTGGCTACATCCCTCAGTCCATACTAGGAAGTCATTGGCCACTGGAGTTCTAACACAAATATGATCTGGATGTAGTCTCTTGAGTTGTTTTGATGCAATCAATTTTCATAGAAAAAGAGGAAGTAAACATTTTACACATGTCTCCTATGTGCTGAGTATTTTTATGGACTTATTTGATCTCTCCAAAAAGAAAGACTGATATTTACTGTCACCAATTTTAAAACAGGAAAAAAACATCCCCCAGATTATTATGAGGTAGGAGAGGAATTCTGCATCCAGTCCTCTGGGAAAAGTTCCAAAAAGAGTTACAAAGTCATGTTATATGCATGTATGGAAATGTTGGTGTGAAACCCAATATTCTGTATAATTCATATGCACTAATGCAAAAATTAAAAAGTCAGTCAAAACAAAACAGGCAAGTAATATACCACTGAGAGAGGGAATGTTTTGGGACAAAGAAGCAGTATGTTTCTTGAAATGGGTACCGTGCATCAAAGCAAATGAGAATCTATAAAGGAGAATTGTCTTCCCTTTATATAACATGTATTTGTTTATGCTCAGGAGAGATGCAGACATTTTCTTGATGCTCTTAACAACCCATCTTTAAATGAAACATCTTAATACTTGTTTCCTTCTTCTGTGACTTAAAGAAAAAAGCCATCTCTCAATTTTTTCTTAAAAATGTTCACCAAAATCACAATAAAAAGTAACATTTTTGCATACAGAGCAAGAAATAAACACTCCAAATTATTTGCTACTTCAAATTGATCAACAATACATGGTTCTCTACAGTTTAAAACAAATGTCCCCAAATGGTTTAGATAAGAGTGTGAAGTATTAAAATAATGTAATTAATAGATAAAACAGCTAGCATTGTTGATGTTAAATTTGCTATTCCTCCCTCTCTCTGACATAAATAAATACTATGACTAAAACATCGACTATTGATAACCTGTCTAGAATTTTAAGACCTTGCTACATAAGGGACAAAGATTTGTTGCACACAAATCACCAGAAAGAAAACAAAAACCTCAAAGTACAAAAGCCCATAAATGATTTCTTTTAGGATTCATTAAAAATTCCACAGATAGCCACCCACTCTAGAAGCACCTCCCACAGGAGAAACATGTTCATAAAACTTGTCATGAACAAGAACCTTACAGCTGTGAGACTTACAAAGAGAGAATTACAATAATGTAGCCTACTGGCAACTTAGCTTAGCTAGAATCACTAAAAATATATACATGATATTAAAATACTGATGTCTTATTCTTGTATCAGAAAAGAAAGTGACAAGGAAAATCTGAGAATACCTTGTCATTGCAAAAACCATAGGACCACACAAAATGGCAAAGTATGTCATCAAAATGAAGACGATGAGTTTATTTTCCTGAGATGTTTTCTTCACACTGTAGCTAAAATTAGTTGGCAATGTGATCCTGCTATATTTTAAATAGCATTTCCACCAGCTTATTTTAGAGGAAAAAAATCTTCTTTCTATGCAAAGATTCGCCTTGCAGAAAACAATGTAACTTTCTGCAAACTCAACAACCTCAACAATCAACTTAATGGTCAGATCTGCAGTTCACAATAATTTATCCCATGGCCTCTCATCATCTGATCTGAATACAATTATAGTCAAATTATTTTCACGTATTCCAGGCAAATAAGAAGTCAAGCTTTGGAGACTGAATTGCAAAGCTTTTTGTAGTAAATAATGTTCGCATTTTCCAATACAGGAAAATTTATAGAATTCAACACATACAGCGAAAACATCCAAGTGCTGTCCCTTAATTTCACTCTTTATCTAGTAATACTGTATTTTTTGCTATATTAAATTGTCCTTGGTAAAATTTACTTGTCTCAGTTTGATATGTGATGCTTCAATTTTGGAAATATCAATAAAAAGTGATACAGAAATTCTACATATAAGAATTTCAAGATATTGAAATTTCAAAATGTAGAGAGCTTCAAAATTTCATATAAATGAGATTTCATTGAATCATTGTTTCTAAAGGAAAATAGTGGAAACTAAATATATATATAGACAATGGATTAAATCAATTATGGTATCATAAAAGGAAACATATATTCAAAGAAAATAATGAAATTATTTATGTGTCTTATGGTTGATACATTGTGTCAACTTGAGATGTTTAGAAGTTTAACTGAGAGACTCAGCAGGGAGCCAGGGTTTTTACTTTGTAAATAGTCTCATCATGTGCAAAGGAAGGCAAAGACATTTTGAGTGTTACACCCACCGTGAAGGGGGGGTGGCCTGTGTACAATTTAAGGGTAGAGAAGAGGCTTGTGTTTTGGCTCTTTTGCTCTGGCTGCTGCCTTAAAGTGTTGCCTCAGTGCATGCCATCCTGCCTTGGAGCCAGCTGATTATAGACTGAAATCTCCAAAAATTGAGCTAAATAAACCTTTCCTTGCTTCACTTTGGTGTCAGGTGTTTGTCTCAGCAACAAAAAAAAAGTAACCAAAACAATGTGTAAATATGCAAAGCTCTGTAAGATAAACTGTTCATTAAAATCAAATTCCAAACAGTGCATAGAATGATGTATAAAAAGGTGTAACTATACTGAAAATACTCTATCAAAATTACGAGGTTTTTTATTACTATGTTCAGGGAAAGTAAGTGAACTTGGAAATAGTGAGGATTCTAATGCATGTTTTCCTTGCATAATTTGAAATTTTCCATATGTAAACGCATTACTGGCAAGAAAGAATTGACTCTGGAGTCCTGCAATGTGTCCACCTTGCACATACAGAAGAAAAGCTTGTCTCTGGACTTACTCTTGTACTCTGGCAGGTAACTTCATAGTCGTTGAAACTTGCTGCACAAGAAGAGTGATTTTGTGTGACTGAGGCCTTAGGATCCACTATATTTATGCTAGCCACGTGATATTTGGTGACATCTCTTTTCCCTCATAGAGTGTGTATAACACTTTTGCTGAGTTTTATTAGTCCTATCACATCATCAAGCCTGAAGATATTACTGGCATAACTGCTTATATCTCAAATCGAAGTGAAACACTTTAAAGTTTAAATTCCTTCACTGGTGTCAAAAAATGTCTGCTATAAAAGAATTCAACTGAACTCCTACTATAAACAAATTGTGTGTTAGAAACAATTCTGTCATAAGACCCTTGTGAAGGAGTAAAACAAGCAAAAGTGAAATAATCACATAACAACACATGGAATTATGATTATTTGCTGTATAGAGTGGATCAAAGGCACTGAAGTCTGAGTTTAATGATTACTGTTAAATAGAAGAATATACAACTAGTGTTTTTCTAATTTTACAAATATGTAATTCACTAATTAAATTTCTGTTATGTTCTACAGCTGATGCTATGTGTTTTATTTGCATTCTCTCTAAAGTGCTGCAAGGTCAACATCGATGAGCCTATTTGATGGATGAGGAAATTAAAGCTCAGAGTGCCTAAATAAATGTAAAGGCATGTACCCAAACCTACCAAATCATAGAGCAAGTTTTCTGGTCAAATTATTTATGTGCAACTATAATGTAGAAACAATATAAGCACATAATACTCTATATTAGTACAATATTATAAAAAGCTTCAAGCTTTCTAAGTGAAGAATTTTCAGGCTTAGAGAGATTATGTAACAACTATCAGAAAAAGCGAACCAAAATTTGAACTTACTTTATTCTAAAGGTTGTACTCTTAGTGCTCTTTGATCGTGAAGACTGGGCTCTTTACCATTGAAGCCTCTCTCCAATAAGATTTTATAGGCCACACTTGTGTGACTGCAGAAAAATAATAAAATTGTTTTTAAAGATCTGTAAAATAAAGAAATGCTGCCAAAAATACATGTAGGTTTAAGAATTTCCATTATTTATCTTTAATTGTACAAAAATTGCAATGGGACAAAGTTCGTTATGATAGTAAACTTTAAGTATCTAAAATATATGCATTAAAGCTATCTAAACATTGTACAAAGTATGTATGTGTCAAATAAAAGGAAGTGAAATAATTGTAGCATACTTTAGTTTTGACTAAAGCATATGAGGCATTCCAAACACAAAGTTCTCAGGTTTTGATTTATCATTGAAATATTTATTTGTACTTTCAGTATATGGGTGTATTTGTCACAAGTAACCACAGAAACAGTAAAATGTTGTCAAATTGCATTAATATAAAGTTTATGTATGACCACATCATAGTTATTAACCTAGGTATTAATTTTCAAGCAATTTCTTCAAACCTCTTACATAGAAGCTAAGTGGAGTTGTGTTTGCTGACCCCATCATTGCATTGTTATTGAAAACTTCAATAGAAATTTACATTACTAACTAAATTAAACACATTAAAAGCTTATCTGAAATTCTAAATTATAGCCTTTTAAAACTCAAAAAGTCAGAAACACAAAGACAGCTATATTTAACTGATTTAAAAGAAAAAACAACACAGCTGGAAATTGATCATAAGACACAATGCTCATAATAGAGCTTCATGTAGTTTTCTCTAATGCCTATCCAAGCATTCTAAGATGTTTCCATTTAAAGACAGAATACTTTAGAATATCATCACTCATTCTAAAAGTGAAGTGGCTTTTGTATTTAGTTGGGAAGGATATGGGACTCTTCAATATTGTCATGCTTTACAAGCAATAAATACTACCTAAAGGGTAAGTCAGGTGCCAAAAAGATTAGTGAAACACATGTTTCTTTTTATAAGACCTGGTACAGAGGTAAACATAACATAATTCTCTGAGCCATCAACATTTGCCTGAAAGATAGCCAGGAACTAACGAATACAAATCTAAAAATGCTAAGTTGTGGAACTGCAATGTTATCATGCACTACTAGCACTTTATAAATACTGAAATAGAAACACTTAATGTATGCCACAGAAACTGAGAGATTGTCAATATATGGCTTGCCTTGAATCTTTTTTAAAAAAAATAGTATGTCATAGAACAATTTAATTTTTTTTTTTTGGCTTTTAGGCAACAAAGGAAGATCTGAAAATTTTAGGAGAAGGGAAGCAACTAATGGCTTCAGTGACATGTATTCAGGTTGAACACAGAACAAATGACCATGGAGAAATGAAACATTTTTTTTAAAAGAGACTTCAACACTGGTTCCAAAAAGCAAATTTTTAGCTAGTTAGTGACATAGTTTTTCCCCTTTTTGTTACAAACTTCTTATATAAGACTTTTAATTATAATCAGGAGAAAATTTTTTTCTGATTTCTTTATCTCTCATTAAATTACAAAAACAAAGCATGTTTAAATTACAACTAAGGTGCTAGCAATGTATTTACTAATTTTTTCCTAGGAACCAAAAAATATGTGGGATATGGTCCTCTTTTGAAATTGTGTTTAAGTACATGATGAAAAACTTTAAAATTTTAGAACTATTCATAAAGTATATAACAAACAAATCTAGCTTGTAATATTAGCTTCAAATGTTAACTAAGGAGCAATTAAATTTGGAAAGCAAAAAATATAAACAGTCCTGCTGTGCTTAGAATTGAGATTCAACTGATGGTTGTTTTTAATCTAATTTTAGGTCGACTTTAATCATTTCCAGAGTGATGCTCATGTGTATGAAGGGAAGTTAGAGATCCCCTTGGATGTTTTATTTGGCATGTGATGATGGTTTTAAATGAATACTTTCCCTTTATTTTTTGGCTGCCATTATCCAAAGAAAAATTATAGACATTTAAAAATAAATGTTTATTCAAAGCTATGTGTAATTATCATGGAAGAACTGTATGCAAAGCATACCTTTTGTGTTAGTTGCCATTCCAGATAAGAATTTGAATGAGCGGCTCCTTCCTTTCTGTAGGACCCTGTTTACTTTGTTCAGTGAACAAAAGCATTTTTTCTTTCCATTTAGCATTTATTTAGTAAGCATATGTTATGGATTAAAAACTGGTGGTCAGCTTAACACGAGCTGAATTGAATCAGCACGGTCCGGAGTGTAGATGACCCACGTGAGGAAAGCTGCCAGCATGAAAAAGAGATGTGGAGAGGAAGAGCATAGCATAGCCCTATGGGTTCTCCTAAATGTTGCTGTTGTTTGGAGCCTTCGGTTCTCCTGGAGGAGCCTATCATGGCTACTTTTCCTGATATGAACTCAGCTGTTATCTTCGGAGGAGCTCTGGACCTTGTCCTTGAGAGTGGGTGTGGCTCTCTTTGGGGGAGCTCCGATCTTTATGTTGAGCATCGCTTCCTGGTCTGGAAGGGAAGATATGTGCTATTCAATCCCCAGGAGAACCTTGTCATACAGGCTTCCCGATAATGAACTCAGCTGTTCTCAATTTTGGAGGAGCTTGGCACCTCATTGTCACTGAGGTTGGCTGTGGCACTTTTCAGGGGAGCCTTGGCCCTTATTTTGAGCTTACTTCTTGGCTCCAGTGTAGAACTCTCAGCCTACTGGCACAGATCCTTCACCCCGCTGGCCTAGACTCTCTAGCTTTCACTGATGACCTTTGGGCCTTCCCAGCACAGATCCATGAAATGGATGTGCATGAGTCATTGTCATGGGCTCTAGACCTCCAGCTGGACTCATGGGAGGCACTGTCATGGGCTCTAGGTTTTCAACTGGACTCATGCAGGATATTGCTGTGATATCCAGGCCCTCGGCTGGATTTTCTAGGTCTCTAGTGTTTTTGACAGATTTCCTGCACTTTCTTGTATTTAACTCTGGGTGACCATCATAAAATAATATTATAAATTCTGTGTCTGTATGTGATTGTTCTCCTTGCAACCCCTGACTACAACAGTACATTTTTAAAATGATTTCATTATCTATGCATTCCATGAGACAGCTCTTGTTCACATTTATTGCCCTAAACTGAAGTCATTAGAGGGACTCAATTATGTCAGTTGAATTAGTTATTATGTGTGGAGTACATAATAAAGTAAGTGAAGACATTATCTGAAGAATATCATCTGAGAACAATTTTTGACAGGTAGTTGTGCATAAAGAAATCATTTAAAAAATCAAGTTGTACAAATTTTTCCAATGAAAGACATAAACGTGTATGCACAATTGTATTTAGAAACAAACATATTCAATTAATTCTGTCTGTGACTCTGAGTTTAAGAAAAACATATTTTAGGAGATGGAACATAGCTTTTGACATGGGCAAAATTAAACGTATTGTGGGAACATAGTAATGCTGTTTTGATTTCTATGTTGGTACCTGCTAGCAACAAATTCTGGGGGAGTTTTGATTTTCCTGTTTTGACAAACATGTTTTCAAACAAACTACATGTATTACATTGTGGTAATGACTGTATTTATTGATGCTGTGTGCAATAGAACAGGTGTCAGTCAAGAAAGAGTTATAAATTAATTTGATTAACTAACAAGACAATTAAATGGACTTCTTACAATCTGCTTTAAATGAAAGTTAAAAAGACTAATTATTTGTATATTTCTAATATATGTAAAAAATAAATGTACTCATTTGTTATTAATTCATTTTTGAAATTTGTTGCAGATTGGTTTGGAATTTGTGTTATTTCCATCAGAAGTTTTTTTGTTTTTTATTTTCTGTGGCACCAGAGATTAAACTCATGAACTTGTACTTGCCAGGCAGGTGCTTAAGCCACTGAGCTAAATCCCCAGCCCTTGTCTTTTTGAGACAGGGTCTCACTATGCCATTCAGACTGGCCTTTAAGCTCGCTTTGTAGCCCAGGTTGGTCTCGAACTCGCAACGATCCTCCTGCCTCAGCCTGCTGAGTGCTGGGTTTACAGGCGTGAGCCACCACGCCTGGCTCCATCAGTTTTTTTTCAACTTTAATTTTTAGAAATGGCTTCACTCATTTTGTTTAAATTGTTTTAAATTACCCATTATTTAAGTTACTCCATGTTTTTTACTTGTTAAGTTCCTGGTTTCAGTTTCCTAATCTGTTGGTTGAATGGATATAGTAATATTAACTCCTAGCTAGGTTACTGTGTGCACTGAATTAAATTTAAAGTTTGTAAGTCAGCACTTGGTACACAATAATCACTCAATAACTGCTAATATTTGCTATATCATCTAAAATGATGTCATTGTATATTTGTCTCTAAGATATTGTATGTACAAATTCACCAAGGATAAAAGAACACAATTTTCCTGATTCTATTATATTAATAACAAGAATAAGAAAAACTTGCAAAATAATAATAAAATGAGAAAGCTGTTATTTTTATGGGGCTGGGATCCTTTATTTTAAAGGAATAGGAGGAAATTTTTGTTTCCCTGGTTTATTTCATGGTTCCTAGTTTTTCTTTATGGTAATGTGTTTGGCTATCAATTCTTTTTTTAAATAGATGCAGTATTTTGAGCATTTATTTCTATTTTGACTCATTTTGGCAAGCTGTATTTTCAAGGAGTTTTCCATTTCATATAAACTGTCAAATATATTGTCATAAGCATTTTCTTAATATTTCTAAGTGTTACCTTTCATATGGAATTGGTATATATGACCTCCATTTCATTCTTTATATTATTGTGTTTTGTTTTCTCATTTTTTTCTTGATACATCTTTCGGGAAATTCATGAAAATAATTCTTTATATTCAAAAGATCAATTCTGGCAAACTGATTTTTAAATTATGTGTCTACTTTGTATGCTATATACTTTCACCCTTATTTTTGTTATTTCTGATTTGCACTTAATTTTAATTTTCTCTCTTTTTTATAGTTTCTTACAGAGATATCTTAAAGTGATTGCTTCTATTATTTTTAAAATAGAGACACTAAAGCTACTAATTTCCTTGTTAGAATTCCTTTAACTACAACACAAATTGTATGTTTTGTTTTTAGCATTCAACTTATATCACTGACGTTTTTCTATTTGATTTACATTTAATTTAGAAATATATTGTATAAATTTCAAATATTTGTGGGTTTTGTAGGCATTTTTAGTGTTTATTTTTAACAATTCTGTTGTCACAGAACCAATTTATATGATTTGTATTTTTTTCAAAATATGTTTAGACTTATTTTATATTCAAAATATAGTCTATCTTGCAGGATGTTTCAGGATTTAAAAAATCATACCTTGCAGGTTTTGAATGAAGTGCTTTGTAAAATTCAATTGTATCTATGTAGTTTATCAATTACTGAAAACATGGTGCATTTCCATATCTGATTATATATTTATTATCTTTCACCTTTAGTTCTTTGTTTTCTCCTTTGTACTGAAAATTTAAATTTAGCTCACTACTATTTTGAGACAAGTATCAGAAATTTTATTTAACTGGATCTTGGGGTATGAGAAGCAGGTTGTTTCCTAAGGTTACAATGAAATTCCTGGCAGGATAGAGAAACCACCTAATTTATTAGAAGACAAAGTTTAATACCGTCTAAATTCAAAGGATTAGTTCTAAAGGGGTAGTGATCCCCCAACAATTACAGTAGGGCTTAGGAAGATCACTGAATGAAGACACAGATTTGGTACCAGAACTCTCTCTTCAGCCTAATTTGAACTCTGACTTGCTGGAAGCACCCTCCTAGGTTGTCAGAGGGGCAAGGTCAAGAGCCACTCTGCTGTGTCTGCACGTTGACTCAGGAAATCTGAACATAGAGTTGCAATAGGAAGTCATCACTGGGATAACTGAAACTGATCTGAGTGAGCACACATGACCTTCTCCACACCTGCAATCATGCAGTAGCAACAAGCTACTCCTCTCCTTTCCAAAATCCATATATTGAAATTCAATCTGCAATGAAATGCCACTTAGAAGAAGGACTTTGAATACTTTTTAGTCGATGAATTGTGCCTTCATAAATGGGACTAGTGCCCTTTGAAGACAAGATCAAAAAGAGCCCATTCTCTTTCTAGCATGTGAGAATACACTGAGAAGATGTCAGTGTCCAACCTGGAAAACAGCCCCCTCTAGAATCCAGTGATGTTACTACTCTGGTCTTAGAATTCCACTGTCTAGAGCTATAAGAAAAATCTTTTTTTTTTTTTTTTTTTTTTGCAGCACCGGGGATTGAACTCACAACCTTGCGCTTGCCGGGCAGGCGCTTAGACCACTGAGCTAGATCCCCAGCCCTGTTTTTGAGACAGGGTCTCACTATGCCATTCAGGCTGGCCTTGAGCTCACTTTGTAGCCCAGGCTGGTCTCAAACTCACAAGGATCCGCCTGTCTCAGCCTCCCGAGTGCTGGGATTTTACAGGCGTGAGCCACCACGCCCGGCTTCTTTTTTTTTTTTTAAAGTTACTCATTCTAGGCTCTTTTGTTATGGTAGTCTAAAATGAGTAAAATGAAACATGACTCAGGAAGCAGAGTGAAAGATAGATGGAGGAATTAAAACTAAGTCAGAAAGGTTTACTGAAAGCTATGAAATAAGTGTACTTGATGAGAAATCATAAGATTCAAGTAATGCAGGCTAGAGGTAACAAAGACCTAAATGACAAAAATGATAGTGGGAAAAATTTAGACATTGGGAGACATATATTTATGTTTAGAAGATACAATATGTCGAATTGGTCCTTAGCATTGATATGCTGCTAAAATAACTCATTAAAGAGAAAAATAAAAAAATTAGATGCCAGATTTAAATCTCATGAATACTGCACTTTGGCCAATTTCAAGCTATCAGAAGCTCCCTAACTATCTATTTAACCAACTCTGGTATGCCAGTGCATGCTAGTATATCATTCGTCCTCAGGACATGACAAAAACAAGTGGCAGGAATAAGACTCATATTTCTCATATAAATATGATATGATATTTTCTACTGGTGTCATGGTTATTGATGCCAATAAAATTATAGGATAGGTTTGCTGATTAAATTATTAATGTATGGGGTAAAAAAGGAAGGAAAACTGACCAAAATTGTATTTAGGAATTATGAAAGGATTATATTTGTGAATTGTGGTAAGGAAAAGCTATTAAGAGTGATGCATGGGAAAATTACTATCTGTGATGAAACGTATGTGTCATGGCTACATTTCTTCTTATGATTAATGTGACATCTCTATGAAATGTCACCTCTATATAGACATGGAGTTTCACCCTCCCTCAATTTCAAGAGTGGGACAATGGAGAATGCAATACGAAATGCTCTAATCACATGCAAATTTATGAGGATTTTATAAGCAATTCAGGAGAACAACTGTTCCTGGGGCTTATAATTTCTCAATTCTTGGGAATCATACCAACTTCAAAATCAAATAAAACATGATTATTTCTATTCAGGGAAAGGAAATCACATTATTCACTGGATATAAGAAGTAGCATGAGACTCACATTATATGTCAAAGTTTGAAAAGGAAATAACTAAATTTAGTTTGAATAACATTATGGAAAAGTTCTTAAAAATTGAGGAAAAATTCTACAATTATTACTTGTTTGCTTAACCAATGCCTCCTACTTTCAATAGAGTTGGTCAAATAATGTATGACAATCTAAATCAATAAGATTTTAATATCACAGGAAATAAAATATCTTTTAGTGTGTTCAAGTTATGTCTATCTTGAAACAAGTAGAACTAAAACATGAACTCACATTTACATCAATGCATACAAAAACTCTTCAAATTTAATCACTCTAGCAATATTTACAAATCATGTAGGTAAAAAAAATCATTTCTAATGGATTCATAGTGTTGTATATCTCACTCAAAGTCCACAAGATATTTTATATTGTAATCGTAATATATTGTTAACAGACCAAAATATTTCTAAAAGCTGAATGATCGAATATTTGGCCATCCTCATATGAATAGAATAACCTAAAATGTGACAGTGACCTCAAAGTATTTTATTAATGGCTTTCTCAGATAGAGATAATTAGCATTTTTGTGAATACTTCATTTTCTACTTTTTTTTGGTGGTTGTTGTTGGAGAGGGTTGTTGCTTATCAGTGAGATTGTTCAATACTCTCTGCTACACAATGTAAACCTCTATATTTGGCAGGTTTTGGTAAAGAGAAAATATTAAGCAAATTTTCTGAGTAGCTGAGTTAGTATTTTAATCACTGGTGTTTGTCCTTGCACCTTAAAAAGGACACAGATATAAATTATGCGACTTTCCTTTTGACTCTGAAATAGAATACCTGAACATAATTTAAACCTTACTTTATTGTCAAGGTGATCACCATAGTCCTCAAAGTTTGGCCATTGCTGTATTATGCAAAAGTCAATGTCAGTGATATTGCTCATCACCCAAAAGACACTCTGATTGCATCTGTAATTCTTAGAAAACAACCTTGATGGTTGTCTATCCTTAGGTTATTTGCTGCTAATTACATAATTGATTACCCAGTAAACTTAGCACTTACAGAGTGACTACAGTGTGTCAATTACTGGTCGATGTATTAGGGCTTCGAATATCTTTAATCTCTGACCTAAGAAGTTTTCTTTCAGAGCAGAGTGAAAAGAATGTACCAACTAACCCTGACCAGTCAAGACCAATGATTCTGCTAGGTGAGTTATTAAAGCTGTATTACAAAGGAGAAAATTGAAACTCTGAAATGTTAATAACTTAACCTATGCCAAACACTAGTAAAGAGAAGAACTCTATCTAAATTTATGTTCCTCTGACCAGCAAATCCATATTCTTTCTGTCTTTAGCATTCCCAAGCCCTGTAAAGGTAGCTTTTTTTCCTAGAAGCTTTTCCTACACAGGGAAAAGGGGAGACCAAATACCTTATCTCTTCTCTGTGACTATGACTGCTTATACCTACATGTAACTTTCTAAGGCTTCCACTAGCATAGCCTCTGTTGTTGTTCTTGTGGTTTATGTAATTGTGTACCTAGAATTGGAAAGAGTCAGTCTCTTTCTTATGTGGTCAGGGTTCTCACACCTACAGAATCAGAGATCACCCAGGCACTGTTGGAAGATTCAGGATATGAACATGCTCTCCAGATTCTGAGAAACTGTAGCATTCAGGGGAAAGGAGGGAGCCAGCAGACACCTCCAGGCTTGTGTAAAGGCAATATGGCATGGAATTTATTGTGCCTGGGGGCAGGTAGGCAGAGAGTGATAAGGCTGTCTGCAGGGAATAAAGAGAAGTTTGTCCCTTTCATAGGGGTGCAAAGAAGGCAGGGGATATTAGGTGGGTAGATTTCAATAAATATCTGTGTTCAAAGTTCTCTGGCAGTCTTGTACCTTGGTGGACAAAGTCCTGGAAGTGTCCAGTGTAAATTTTTGAGTGTTTCCAGATGTTCCAAGATGTCCAGGGACCTGCAAAATCCCATGTCATATCTTATCTCCTTCATGACATCCAGTGCTTGCCCATGACAACTTCAGTACTGAGCTGAGTTCCTTGCAGAGGAGTGTCTCTGCTGGCAAGCAGGTTGGGACTGGGGAAGTCATAAAAGAAAATGCCATCCTTCCTCATCAGTGTTCTCAATATTCCCACACTTCCTGGTTGTTCCACATCTTTCAGTCTTCATTCAAATAATATGGACTTTGACAGGGATGTCATCAGTGGCTTAGAGCAATTCATTTTTCATATGAGGGAAATTATCACAGAGTTAGCAAACTTATCTGTTCTTGGTTCATGTTTATGTGCTTATTGGGTGTTTCTAAATGATAATTCTTACTAATAAGCTCTGTGTGTTTTTGTGAGGAGGCTAATTTACACGCCTGAAGTAGGTATCAGCCCTTGCAAAGCTTAACTTACATGTCTAGGCTTTTAGGACTGTTTTATTAGACTACTTCAGATGAATTTTAATTTTTAATGATGCTCCTACTTGGCTTATCACAATTGTATAAATTGCTTAAATAAACAAGTAAAGTGAAACTCCTGGTGATTAAGAAGAAACCACTTCTGGGTTGATAAACTCCAAGTCCAATCATGTGAAGACTCTGACTTGGCCCATCCGGATTTGGGCTTCTACTTTTTTCTTCAAACAAAGGTCTCTACACAACAACAAAATGGAATTATATTTTCTTAATTAATTTATAATGAAGCATAGATTAATCACAGAGTCCCTGGTTAATTACTCAGAACATTTGCAGCCTCTAAATGATATTTTTATATATAGGAAGTACAATATATGTAGTGAACTATTCATAAGCGTCACACTGAAAGAATCTCTTGATATACCAAGTTTTGTATAGTTGGTCCTATGTTGGACATTCATTGATAAGAGTGCATGCATTTGATTATTGTATTTTCAAATGTGCCTGTTCCTGACTTCTTCTGAATTCACAGTAGGTATATCATTGTTTTCTTATCTTTTCCAAAATGATGTTTTCACCCTCAAAATTTTGAAAGAGTATTGGGAAATCTCTACAACTGATTCTCAAAAGGTTTTATGACAGTCACATACAAGATAACAGTCACAAACAAGATAACAGTCACAATTCCCTTGAGTCTTCAGAGTACTTTCAGAAGACTTTATATTTAATGACTTGTCAAGCATTTCTAACTACATCAGTAGGAATAGTGTTTTATATGTATCTATTCAGTGTTGATACCTTCTGTTAAAAATGCCTAAGTACTTTAGTACACTTGACATAGTTCCTAAAAGATTACTGTAAGTGAAGATTACATTATTCATTAAGATCCTTGGAGTTTTTTTTTTTACAAAAACAAACAAAGAAACATTAAAAAGGGTGGAAGCTAACATTATAGATTTCTGTATTCCCAGAAAGAATGAACATACGAAAACTTAGAAAACCAATCTCTTTTATTGTTATGTTAATGTAAAACATTTGCATCTTTGGTATTCTAAATAGCATTACACATGTAGAATTTAAAAAATTGCCCTTCTGTATATTAGCATGGACTAGTGGCAT
>RJWT010012840.1:0-22157 GCA_004365215.1 Cuniculus paca
CTGGGATGACCTATCAGAGCATTTCTTCACTTGGAGCTTATTCAAGATGCACACATATAGACTGTATCTCATACATCCAACTACAACAGAATGAATTAGGGGGAACCTGCAGTAAACACAACTGATATGACTCAACACCCTGTCAATCACACTGTCAATCATGCTCTGTCAATCAGGCTCAATATTTTCAATTTTTAAACCCAACCCATTCAGCACTTATGCCATCTTCCTTTCTGACAGCACCAGCCCACTCACTCTGAGCATGCCATTGCTTGATTAAACTTTATTAAGCTTTGCCGCTTTTTCCTTACTGTGACATGCCATGCCAAATTCTATGTTCATTGTGCACAAAAATCTAGAACCTGGAGCTGGGACCCCCATCACCCATTCTAACATTTCCATGTTTGGCCTTGTAATCTTCTCCCAGATAAAAGCCTCCCATAATTGTGGGAAACAGATTAAGCTGCTTAAGATGACTTTTGAGTTTATATAAATTCAGGCAACTTACTTTTTAATTCATTTTCACTTGTTTTGTTTTATAGAAATTACCAGAATATTTGTAGTGCTGTAGATTTCTTTACCCATCCTGGTTTTTATGAATATGTCAACATACAAAAACAAGAAAAGATATGTGGGACAATACAGATGACAAAATATACAATTTAGGATTGAATTTAAGTGAAGTAAATTTTAGTAATATTTTTTGCTGCGTCAACATTTTCATTTTTTTTCAAATCGATAAACAAAAGGACCTACCAATCCAAGATGTTAAACTGTTTTGTTTAGCTATTTAATGGCAAGACTTTTAGTCATCGCTCTATCTCAAGTGAACACAAACAGGTTGCTGAATTCTAAAACTGTCTGCTCTTGATTCCTCCTCTTCTCATTAGGTTGTTGTTCTCAAAAATGCCATTACACTGTTGGTGACATATCACTTGATCACCATGGAAATGCTTGTGTTCATGTGGAAAAATATATTTCAAACAATATCTCCCACGGGTTCTGAACTTCAAGAAGATTTTGCTAATATAAAAGGAAAATAATTGTCAAGTTGTTGTTTGCTCAACCTCTTTACCTGCAAAGGATAACTGCACTTGGGCACCTTTTCTTTCAAGAATGTGTAAATTCTGAACAAAAGAATTAAGCGTTTTGGAGGCTGGGAGTTTAATTTGTCATTCAAACCAAAAATCTATTCAATAGAGACAAGTCCTATGCAAATGTTCATCTTTAGTCAAAAACATCAACAGTTTGCTTCCTCGTTTATCACAAAATATAAAGATAAACTCTGTGAAAATTCACCTAAATTATCACCTAACCTCTCCACCTTTCTCAAAATATATACTGTAAAAATTATTGCCTTTGAGGGAGTAATTTTAGGTTGTTCATCTCAGAATTATTGCTGCCAATTGCTATTATGATAAAACCAATTTTCCCTGCAAGAATTCACAAAACCCTGAGACTCAGGGTTTTTGTTTTGTATTTTATATTTTTCTTTTGCACAAAAAAATTTTGAATAGAACAGAGAAATAAAACAGGTAAGTGTTATGAACCCTTTGATTACTCTAATTACACCTAAAAGGAAAACAAGACCTTTCTCTTGATAGTAGAAGTATGAATAATTAACAGGGGAAAGGAAGGAAGCCAAAAGCTGTACCATTGTCAACTGATCTCCAAGACCACCAGGGAAGCAGGTCGTACACTGACAAAAATAAGCAACCATCGCTATTTATCCCCCAATCCTAAGTAGAAAATCCCCCCTCTCTTTTGCCCCTGGTCTTATAACTCACTGTGAAGTTGTTTTTAAATGTGTTAATAACATTCTAGGGGGCCAAAGGCAATAAAGAAGAAATTCCTGGAAACTTTGCCATTGTGCTGTGCTTGGGAAAAGACTGAATTGTGAAGGTTCACAGTCTTAAGGGCAGTCACAGAGAAAGCTTTTTAAATGTTTTAATTACAATTTCCCCCACTGAAGTGAACCCTTTGAGCATAATGAAAGAAAGAAAGGGTGTAGGTGTAGTGGAAGGAACACACATGGAAGGGGAACTGGCAAGAGATTTCAGCTTGACCCCTGCAGGAACCAGCAGCTTGCTGCTCCCAGCAATGAAATTCTTTGCATGTAATTAATTCCAGGGATCAAAAGCCTGCCTTGTTTTTTGCAGGTAATGGGGAAGTAGTGCTCCTGATAGGGACCCCCTTGAAGGAACCAAATAGCCAGTGGCTAAATCAAGCAATTTAAAAATTATGAACATTTTGCTAAATAAATGGGCATGCTTAGGTAGTGACAAAAAGGATTTCCAAACAGTTCCCTGGTTATTTATTTGCTTGTGTGTTTCACCTCAGGACACAGTATGCTCAGAGAGTGGGTCTGGGATTTCTGGGTGAGGTGTGATAGATTAGCTCTAGTAAAGAGAAACAACAGCTATTACTCTTTCTGCCCACTCTGACACCAGGCATACTGTGTGGGTACAGGAACATGGGGATGGGGTGAGAATGGGGAGAGGCACTTCCCATCCCTTTCTTAAGGTGATACAGAGAGTTGGGACAAGGACATGGATGACTAATGGATCACCCTGATTGGTTGGCAAAGAAAACCACAAGTAGTTCTAGATGACACAGACTTTGCCATAGGAGTTGGATGTTCTCTAGAAAGCAGGCTTGGTCTGCTTCCACAACACTAGATCATTCTTTAGGTGTTATCCTCACTAACGGCTTTCCACTGCAGCTAGAATGAAAAGCGAACTGCTATGCATGCCTCTCCCCAGCCAACATTAGTCTTGCACATCTTCTCTTAAACCTTGCTTTCTACGTTTGAGCTACACTGGCTTCATTAACACTGCATCCTCATCGATTTCCTCATGCCAGAGTCCTCTGCACACACAGTCTCTGTAAATGTGATACCCTTTGTTCCAGTCCACTCTTCGTATCTTCTGTCTCTGACCCTCCTCACTTCCTCAGACAAGTGTTTCCTGATTCTCTCTCTACACTGGGCAGCTCCAAGTTCTACCACACTGTAGCACTCAGTACTGCTGCAAATGAACTCCTGTTTGTGACAGTGTTTGATTCATGGGTGTCTCTTTCTCCAGAATAGAGATGCTCCACATGAACAAAGACAGTACCTCTCTTCATGCACTATCATATCCCCACTGCTTAGCACATAGGAAGTACTTAATATATTCTTATATAATGAATAAATAAATTAGGAAATCTGGGGAATGGTTGAGTCAGGGGTCAGCAAACTCCTTGGGACGAGAGCAAAGCCAGTCCCAAGAACATGAAATGCCAGAGGCAGTTTGTGCAAACAAGTTGACCTCGAGCTCAGTTGCATATCAGCAAATTCCTGGCCCCTCAATCTTCCTCCGTGTTAACCACAGCACAAACAGCTCTGAGAATGTTATGCTTTCTGTGTCCCTAGGGTGAAATCTGTGGGTTCATTGAGAAGTAACCCAAATTTGACTTCTGTGTTTGCTAAAATCTCCAAGTCAAGGTCAGAGGCAAGTGAAGAAGGTTTATTGGTATTAGTATGGAATTTGGGAAGTACACAAAAGTGATATGTCACTGGACAGATGATATTTAAAATAAAGAAGTACTTGTTTTTAAATATCTTCCTCTGTTTATCTCAAGAATGTTATGCTAATTACTCAATTCTTTTTATTTCCCCCTCTCCCTATATTGCCTACGGTTCAGTTGAAATCCTAAGATTTGACATTAAAAACCAAAGGATGGTTATCTTGTAATTTAAGTCAGAAAGGCCAAAAAACTGACCTAAGGGTGAAGCACCGTGAAAGTGCAATAAACTTGAGAATAAATAAATGGAGACCTATTTGGACCCACAGAGAATAAGCATCTGCCTATAGGTCTTGTTTGAACAGAATGAAAGTTACTGTCACAGCGCCCTGCCCCCACTTGTTTCATCTATCGGGAATGAAGAGTAGAAAAATGAAGCTACAACAGGATCCAAGAAGCACAAATGAGAAATGTCATTTACTTTTTAAGTGTCCTGGAGGCCGGTCTGGGGAAACATACCTTGCAGTACTCAGGGCTATATATTTTTTTAATTTACTATGACAATTATGACAATGGAACCACTATACCTATGGATATTTTCATATTTTGAATCAAAGAATCTTGGAATTCGGAAGAACCTCAGAGGCCTTTCAAGGTTAACAACCACCAACTGAAAGAATAACTCACTTCCATTTGAAAGAAAAATATCCAAAGCACTCTCTTTTCTTTCAACAAATCAGTCTTTTCCAAACTCACATTAATTCCCTTCCAGGCCTGTAATCCATAGTCTATTATTCTACTTACACATCCCTCAAATTTTAGCCCTTGACCTTCTGATGAAGCCTGGCATTCTTCATTGCTATTCCAACACAGATCTCCTTCTCCTTCATGTTCCTAGATGTGTGTGATATTATTGGGAGAATGCTCATAGCTATGTTGGTCATTACTACTTAATAGTTCCCAACCTCCAGTTAACCTCAACAATCCTTTCACTCACCCCAATAAATTCCCTGCAATGGCTGTTCCACACATGCTTGTGTTTTCTTCAGTCTACACCTCTCTACTAACCTCTCGTTTCATCTACTTCTTCAGAGAAAATATGGAGTCATCAGCCATAAGCTTCCTTGAATTTCTTCTCTGCTACCTCCAAAGAGTTATATTTTTACTTGTCTAGAAGGAAAAAATTTTTCACTTGTTCTAATTCTGATCTCTCCATTTTCAGGCCTCATTCTATACTTTGCTTCTCTTCTCATCTCAATATACTGCCAATTCAACACACTCAGAAAAAAAAAAAAGTAAAATTTTTTCTTTAACCTCGCTTTATCCTTGGAACACAATGACCTCTTTCCCTTTACTGACAAACTTACTCACTCCACTCATTGACCTCCTACTCACTGCCTAGGGCATAGCAACCTGGATTCTTGTCAGTATTCTTCCTTAGAGAGCCTTAGAGGTCACCAGATGCCTTTTTTAAAAAAAATCAAAATTTGTATTTATCATTGAAAATCTCTCCATTCTTGGTTGTTTTTGTTTGGTTGACTGTTTTTGATTTTTTGAGACTGGATCTCCCTTTGTACAGTTTGACCTCAAATTTGCAATCGTCCTGCTTCCGCCTCTCAAGTGTTTGGAGGATAAATATGTGCTATCACTCCAAGCCACTACTGGTTTTAATGACACTGCTCTTGCTCCATCAGAAAGCGTGCCTTGTTCCATCATCTTTCTCACTCATCCCCAAGTTGTGACTTGGGATTTCTGTTTTTGGATTCTAT
Source organism: Cuniculus paca (assembly GCA_004365215.1). NCBI lineage: Eukaryota > Metazoa > Chordata > Mammalia > Rodentia > Cuniculidae > Cuniculus > Cuniculus paca. The sequence goes on from RJWT010012840.1 coordinate 5,274, forward strand.
TCTCTACAAAGGTTCCCAGACCATTACATTTTATGAAGAGGCACATTTGTAAGGAATTAACAGACTAGCACATTATAAATCCACATGAATTACAACACAGGCACTACTAAAGCAAAGTGACGTTTCTAATGTCCAAACACATTCCTAGTTATCAATGCAGACTCTGGTTTTATTTTCTGTGAACACCCAGATCTTCATTTGGCTCCAGATTAGCATGATATTTTTAATCTATCATTGCCACTCGTGCCACGTTTGATGCCATGATCTCCTCAGACATCACTACAGCGACATGATACCTCACATGGAGAAAAAGGAGAAGTTGCATGTCAGATAAAATTCAGTCACCTACTTAACAAAAATAAACCAGCATGTGCATGCCAGTGCCCTACTCATTTGGGAAAAACTTATTCATACCCATAACTTCAACAATCGTGTCAATCATGTTATGACACACAAGTCCACCTGACTGTCTTTGGGCCACAGTTAAAGTACATATTGTGTGAAAATACACAGCTAGTAATATAACATTAATTTCCAATTTTGTGTTTTCATTTAGCAACGATAAAGATCTGGGAACACAAGACTAACATACATGGCTACAATCCACTAAACCTGGATTGCATTGATATCATTTAGAAGGGGAACCTGCTTTCCAATTTTAACAGACCTTATAATTCCTGATTATATTATTCCTTGTCTGCTTCATTTATTTATATTACTTATTTATCTACTGTAGACATTTGATTTGATGGCCCCTGGTTTTACTGAAAACTCTTTGATAAAGTTTTCCAGTCCTGTCTATTTTCCAAGCTCTAGATTCATTGTTCTAAGTGTTCCCTGGACAGCTCCACCTAGAAGTCCTCCAAACACCATAAAATGCTTCCCTCTCACCACTCCTCACCCGCTTTACACCATCTCAATTAATAACTTCCCTGAGCCCCAGGCATAATTAATTTCCATAGCTCTTTGTTCACATTAGTATATATACTCTACTTTCCAAATTTTGGTTAGTTGTTAAGTATGTTGTACACTGTTACCCAATCTGTAGCATATGCAAATCACTTTTAAAATGTGTCTTGAATTAAAATTAAATATGTGGATACATTCAGCGACACATGGTAAAGGTATGTTTTTAATTTTTGGAAAATCCTATTATATCAAAGTTAATATATATTTTGCTATGCCTTTCTCCCACTAGTCCTTACTATGCCCTCTACAAATACACAGAATAAATTATCTCCATCTTTCACATGACACTCCTTAAATACAGTTTTAGTTGATAGTTAATCCCTATGTACCCTGCTTCTAGGTGTCTATCTGATCCAAGTATTTCACATGTGAGCTCTTCTGTTTATTCCTGCTGCACATTAAGATCACCATCATTTGTCACTGAGAGAAACCTCCTACCTTCCCCTTCCTCTCCCCATCAACACTGAAGAAAAATGAATTTATATCACTTTGCTGCTTTAACTACTTTCATTCCTAGCTGCCATTAAGGCACAAATTTTTTAACTTCCCAAGGCTCTTCATTATCTGTTCCCTGCACACCTCTCCAGTCCTGTGACTTACTACATCCTAACTTTCATACTATGCTGCAGTCACTTTAAATGATCTACCAGTTCCTAAATTTGCCTGCTCTGTCTCCAACTCATTGAATGTTGTTCATCACACCTAGCATCCTCCCAAACCCAGGTCTTTTTTGCTACCTAAAACTCATTTATCAAGGACCCACTTATCACTTCCTTGGTAGCTATGATGGTCTTTATGGATATTCCCACAACATACTTTGCATTTTTCCTACTGCAGCAATAATCTTAATGCATATATACTGACTGTTCTATCTCTCCAACAAGCAGTGTGATTTTTCAAGTCTGTCTCATGGCAGGTGAGAAATGTGCATTGGTTTGATTCAGTCACCTTAAATGCTTTTCTATGCCCTTTCTTCATATGCCAATGTTTCTCTTAAAGCACATTATATAGATCCTAACACACCCTCCCAAGGTCGTTAGATCTCTACAGGGCACAATGAGGCATTTTGTCACTTTCTCCAGTTATTTCCAGGCCAAAATTGCTTTAAATTCCATTTCTTCATCTGTATGGTAGAAATAATGGTACCCTCCGGTAAAGTTGCCATGAGGACTAAACAAGATAATGCATGTGGCAACTTGCCCAATACCAGCAGACAGTAGATAGTCAAGGAATAGCAACTATTGTAATAGAATACGACATGACTACAATCATTCTGTATTGGAATCTCATTACAGAGTACTCTTGTTATGAATAGAGAGAAGGCAAAAGGACCAGAAAGTTCTATTTTGGTGGAATGGAAGCATAGAGGCAATTAACTCTAAGCTGTCTCTCTGGGTCCTGAAGAAAAAGAAACAGAAGGAGCCTGAAGAAAGTCACAGTGGTGGGCAGACAGTAGTGGCATCCCACATGCTAATGCAAATGGGACCACATAGGAATGCTTATTTGAAACTTCTGTGCCTCACCAACAAGCCACCACTGTATTTAACATACAGCATCTACTTATGTGAACCCTGTGGTTCACAAAAGGTAATCAAACTCACATCTGTTTGTATTTCAGGAAATACTACATTTTCTCCTCTACTTCAATAGCCTTCAGCACACAGGACACTCTTTCAGTAAGGACTCTTATTATTGTGTTTGTAGCAGTCCAGACTTGCTGTCGGATATCCATGGATAAGAAAAGGGGATAAAATCTATTGAAAGACTGAGGGTACCCAAAGAACAAATAGATAATGGCTAGTGACATGGGCTCTACGTTCAAGATGTCAGGATGAATGTTCCATGCAGTGTATACAGAATCCATGATCTGTCTTTGCTGTTTGGGTTTGCTCTGTCGGGGACCTCAATTCCTTGCATTTCCAATGGCATGTTTTGACCAGGAGTCCTCCAGACAGAGAAGGGCTTCTTGCACAAAAAGTGAATCCCTAAATGGTATGAATTAGTGTGAAAAATTTTTGCTTAAGTCAAAAACCCTCTTGTATGGAGTGAAAGCCTCAAACACAACGAGATGAGAGACTCTTCCAGGAAGCTCTTAGCATTTTATACCATGCAGAGAACCTTGCTATTCATTCAAGGCCAAGCTCTCTTCTCTCTTGCCTGTAAGAGCAAGAAAGACCTCTTAAAATCAAAATCAACTTAGGTAACTCTCAAAATTTTTCAAGGATGTTCTATTCCCAGCTTGATACATAAGACCCTGTATGACTGGCCTCTACCCCCACACCATTTCTGCTTCACTTTTCTCCCACCTTAGACCATAACTGCTGGTTTAATTGTTTAAATTGCCCAAGCCTCTATCTAGGTAGCTTTCTCACTCTATTTCCTTAGGAACATCATAAATGCTATTTTCTATCATAAATTCTAGAAATAACATTAGACTTCTACTTTACCCCTAAAATAAAATACATATACTATACACACACACACCCCCCCACACACACCTGCACATCACTCACATGCAAAATCCATACACACACTCACTTTATCCAGAGACTTCTTTCAGCTTTTGCGTTTTAGCTCTAGTAACTTTCCTTTAATAGTTGCTTACTAACCACCCAAGATAACCTCTGTTTTTCCATGATTGTGATTTCAATCATGGAAATCATGATTAAATCATGATTAAAATCATGAACTCTGGGGCCAAAAAGCTCTGCTTCAAATTCTAATTCTGTCGCTTCCTATCTGTGTGACCCTGGGCAAGTTACCTAAAATCACTGATACTCAGCTTCCTTGTCTCTAAGGGGAGATAGATACAAACAGATATGCCTTAGAAACTTATTGAAAGAATTTAATGAGTTAACACACAGGAAGCCTTAAAACTGACCCTAATGTGTACTAAGTGCTGGGTAACTGCCCACTGTTACTGTCAGTGAGTTTAGTGGCTTTGATTTCTCATCCATGACTAGATGTGACAGTGTCATCTGCATAACAGTAGTGTGCTTCTCTGTATTCTTCATTCATCGGTCTCCAGGGCCAGCAAAGGAACAGGAAAATGGTAGTGTAAAGATGAGTGTCACATAAATGAATGAATTAAATAATGATTCAAACAAAACAAAAAATAGAAGAATACAATCATAGCACTTTCTTTTTTTTTTTTTTCGTACCAGGAATCTAACACAGGACCTACCGCTTGCCTGGCTGTATCAGTGAGCTGTATCCCTGACCAATCATAGTGCTTTCTGAAAGAAACGGATTCATTACACCTTCCCCACTTTCATTCACCACCTGGCACTAAATGCCCCTCTGGCTACTGATTGCCCCTGTTAGGTACACACATTCATGCATACAACAGAATATCAAAGATGTGGAATCTAAACCAGTAGCCTCCAAACCCCAGTGAACAAGTTAGGTTATAGCTTCTTTTTTTCTGACAATTGTTGCATCTGCATTAGGGGTCAGCATTCATTTGGAATGATTACTCATAAGATGAAGGTCTGTGGAACCAAACAAAGGGACAACAGACTTCTTCTCTTGCATTTTAAAACTAGGAATGTCCTATGCCCCTGGCAGTGAGAAAGTTCCCAGCAGGAAAAGTAGCTCATGAGTAAAACTGGGGACACGGGCTCAAGCAGAACCTTTTGTCACAATCCATCCATCAGGACAAGGGCTTGTGTGAGAGACAACCCACCATCTTTACAAGCCAAGAATAAATCTGGGATAATTATGAGCGGGTTATAAAGCTGCAAATGAGATTCACAAGTCTCAGACATTCTGGAAAGATGGCACTCTGATAGATCAGTCTCACTGTCTTGTAACAATGTGAACTATAAATTTCCTAGCCTGAGGTTTACTTTTTTCCCTAGAAATCATTTCCTGTCCCTACTAAGGGCCTGAATTCCTTAAAATGCTCTCCTTGAATCTGAAGTTTCAACAGATGTATAAAATTGATTTCAATGAGCTCCTTTCAAGATCTTCAATATGCTTCAGACCCACCATTACAACTAGGTTGGGTATGTGTCAGCTATGCCTATCTCTTTTTAAAGCAGATTTCTTTACATGTTTAAAAAAAAACTCATGCTTTTATGAGAGTTAAAATTTAAGTAAATAAAATTTATGAGTAAGCACAACTCAAAGCATAAACAATATCAGAAAAAGTTAGTTTTGCCCCCTCCAACTACAAGAAACCAATAAGAATGCTGACTGGGCTTGCATGATGCAAAATTGTCCACTGTGGTGAGGGAAAATGGAAAAGTAAATCTTAGGTCGAATTTCCCATCAATCTTCTGGCACTGCCTTGTATTTAGAGCAAGCATTCCCCTCCCCTCTTCCATATGTTGTCAACTCCCCAGGAGGGTGTTGCCACATCTCCTAACTCTGCCCTTTCTTGAGAAATACAAGTTTAAACCAAAAACATGTCAGGTCACACTGACCAGAGAGACCTTGGAGAGAAGCCATTTTTTTCTAAAATCAGTTTGATGCCAGCTCCATAAAAATGAAGGCACTCTATATCAAACTAAAAAGATGTAGCTCAGAAATAGCTGAGCATAAATGTTTCTCCCATGAAGTTTTATTTAGTGCAGTCTGTTCAGCATCAATTAAAGGTAGACTGAACAAATGATATTTTATTACAATATTGTATGGGCCAGGGATTTAGCTTGGCAGCATAAGAGCCTGCCTGGCAAGCGTGAGGTCGTGAGTTCAATCCCCAGTACCAAAAAAAAAAAAAAAAAACCAATATCATAGTAGTCTCCAGAGCCAGTCTGTCCTGGTTCACGCTCTATAACTGTGTGGCTATGGACATATTCCTTTAAAACTGTCAGCCTCAGTTTCATTTAAAATGTGATAGATGATAATATCTTTTCCTTGGATTTTGAAAAGTCGAATGAGACAAAGCATTTTACATAGTGACAATTGCCCATTTAATAGAAATTTTTATTATGCACATTGATTAATTGCTAAAACATTCTTACTATTCAGATCTTTGTGTTCTTTCCAAGAGAGAAATCTTTATCTTCCTCTCTTACAGAGAAGAAGCAAGTCCATGCAACAGCTGTGGCAACCAGCCGCCCAGTCTCATTCCGGCTCTAATACTTGCAAGCTGCACAGTTTGAGACAGGTATTTTAATCTCACTGTTTCCACATCCACAGTGATAAAGTGAGAACACCCGTATTATTTACTTCAGGAATGTTGAGAAGATTAAACGAATTAACACATGTAAAACAATCAAAAGGATGCTGGGCAAGGTCTTCAGTCTGTCATTGTCAGCTATTATTAGATATGTAGGAGAATTTTCATAACATTATTTATTTAAAACCAGATGCTCAGATGCATCTTCTGTTTTGTAAACTTCAGAGAGCCCAATGAATAAGGAAATATCTTATGCGGATTTACAACATAGAAAGACTACAGTGCCAATGACTGAGAGCTAGGACTCATGAGCTCTGGGAGGGAACAGCTATGTGACCTTGGCATTTAGCCTTATTGGTCAGGGTTTCAAGGAAGACACTGATAAAATGACTGGGCTACATATGCCCTGAAATTCTATTAATGAATGCATAATATTCATTTCTTGATACCCTTGCCATTGTTTCAAGATATGTGCGGTGTATTGTCACAGAATCTGCATGTAGTCCATGTCCACTCCTTCTGTTTCTTTCTCCATGGCATATTCTGTAAGCGTGGACTGAAGTTTCAATTTAGTTTCAAACAGTGTGCTGCTGTTAATCTGGTAGAGGAATGAGGATGCATTAATTCATTGTTCATGTGTTTGCACTGACATTGATTTGACGTGTGACTACAAGAAATTATTTTAATTGGTGTCATCACCTCTCTTTTGCACAGGACATTACCATTTACAATGTTGCTAATGAATTAGAGTTTATAATGTGCTTGGAAAACTCTGAATGAAGAGTTCAGCTGAGGTGGAAAGGACCATCAATTCCATTCTGTAACGAATAACTCGGGACAACACAGGGACAGGAAGGCCAAAGAGTAGAAGCCTATACAGAAAGGGCATATGTAAGAGATTCGTCCTGAGAGCCTTCATAATGAAATATTTACCCACAGAGGATAGACTAGGCTTTTGATAGATGCACATAATTAACTAAAGGGCTTTTGTTTACTGTTATAGTAGTTCTATTTCTCTTTTCCTAGATGATGGTTTTCCTCTGATAGAGGAAAAGGAGTAACAAACACTTTAAATGCATGGAGAATTGCCTAGAATCAAGAGTCATTCAAAAAAATTTAAATTGCACTACAATTTACACAAAGTGAAGCATGATTTTAAGTATTCAACTAAATGAGTTTTATTACCATATTCCTGAAACTAGCACTCCTAACATGGTACAGAATATTTCTACCATCCGTAAAGTCTTTTGGTAAACTGCTATATTTATTTCTTTTCTCTTGGATAAAGACCCAAAAGCAAATTTGCTGGGCTTTAGTTCAGATGTATGTTTCCTTATTTCAAAAGTTACAAAACAAGGCGGGCCTGGTGGCGCAAGCCTGTAATCCCAGCACTGGGGAGGTGTAGGCAGGAGGAACACTGCAAGTTCGAGACCAGCCTGGGCTACAAAGTGAGCTCAAGGTCAGCCTGAACTCCATACTGAGACTCTGTCTCAAAAAGACAAAAACAAAAATAAGTCACAAAACAGTTTTCCAAAGTAGTTGTACCATTTTATACTCTCAAGTGCAAAGCAGTTTTAAAATGCAAAGATTTTATTGCTGTCAGTCTTTCTAATTGTTTAGACATTTTAGAGGGTTTGAAATGATATCTCATGGTGATTTTAATATATATTTCCTTTACAACTAAAGATATGAGGCATCTTTTCATGATTCTATTGATCATTAGCGTGCTTTCTTTTATGAGGTGTTTAAATCTGCTTTTTTTCATTATTTGTATTTTTATTATGGTAGAACTTTGTACATTCTACACAGAGGTCCATTTTTAGATATGCCTTGAAAATATTTCTAATAGTCTGTGGCTTATCTTTTAGTTTTTGCAAATACAACTTTTGATGAGCAGAAAATAATTAACTGTGAGAAAAACTAATCCAGTTATATTTTCATTTATGCTTAGTGATTTTGTATTCTTTCTAAAAAAGTAGTATCTACTTGAAGGTTGCAAAGGCATGTCCATACATTTTTAAAAGTTGTATTATTTTTGCTATTACATTTAGGTTTATGACCCATCTCAAATTAATTTTTGTCATGGCTATAACTCAAAACACTTAACTGTTGCCAGATTTGAATGACTTTAAAGTAATCTAGGAGAACAGCTTCATAGAACTGAAAGTGGGTGATGGTGGTTATAAAAGTGGTGTTTTGGGTTCTTATTTTGTTTTGTTTTAGCCTTGATTGTTTTGCTCCAGCCTTTAAATGGAAATGGATAAAACAAAATTCATGTCCTTACAGTAAGAACATTTATTAATTTCCAGGAATTCTAAGTGTTACATGCAGTAACTCATTTAATCTTCAAAATCCAGAAAACTAAAGCATAGTGAGACTAACATTAACATACTGTTGAAAAAGTGTGCATACTCTGGGATGGGGACTAAATGTGGTGTTAACTGTCTCCCTCTAATTTTCAGAATTTCTCCTATTTCATGGCCTAGGAGAAATCAGTTTTGCCCAAACTAATTTGCAAGATTACTGCTCTTCTGTGTAAACGTTGACAAATACCGTGTCCTGGGAAACAATGCATAGGTGGAGAAAGGAAACAGGGAAAAAGAAAGCTCTGACACTTTAAGCAGTGCATGATCCACCATGTGGTAGAAAAATGAAAACCATCAGTATTACCAGGGAGTTTGTAAAAAAGTGGAAATGCTTATAGCTATGGATATAGCTCAGGACATGTGCTTAGCATGTGCGAGGCCCTGAGTTCTATCCTTAGCAGGACAAACATAATACATACATACATACATACATACATGCAAACTCTCAGGCCCCTCCCAAGGTCAAGTGGTTCAGAAACTGAGTAAGATCACTTGGTGATTTTGACACATTGTGAACTTTGAGAAAAGATTATTAATAAAATGGGCACTAAGTGGTAATCACAGGCATAAAAGGTGAAAAGGTGCAGTCTTAGTCCATACATACTTCTAGGAGGACCATTTAAAGGGTACCTTTATAACTTGGAGCTCCATAAACAAGAGCTACCGTTCCACATAGATTAAAAAACAAACTCTTCTCCCTATGGATCTGTGAGCTGGAGAGCTCTTCTCAGTTGTGAGATGATCCCAGAGTATCATGCCACACCACAAAGAGGACATCCATGGGCCCCCTTCCTCCTGGGTGGTTTAGAGGAAGCCCCTGTCTGGGGCTGTGAGTCACCTGCAGCTACTGCAGCAGCCCTCCTAGTCATTATCGTAGGGTTTGATTCATGGTGCTTGTGAGGACGCTGGCTTATTCTTTACAGCCCCATCAAGCTGTCGTTCCTCTGGCAAACAGGAAGGTGCAGTGCCTGGGATTAGGATTGGCCCTCTCTCTTTATGACCTGTTCCTGATCATAAATTTGGAGCAGGAGGCAGAGTGATTGCAGGTTGTTGAGGAGCTGAATGGAGAGCAGGAGGAGGTGAAGCAGGTGGGGTGTGGGCAACACCAAGAAAAGCAAACACCGAGCTGGTGCTCCTTCAAGGTCACTTTGCTTCCATAGCATTAAAAAGACAGAGAAATTTTTCTCATCTTGTATTTTTCTGGGCCTTTACAGACACGAATTTGATGAAGCTCAAGCCAAAAGAGTTGTCATTTGTTTTTTTTTTTTTTTGTTTTCTTTTCTTTTCTTTTTAAAGATGCCATGATGTTTATGATGTGGCCTAAGCAATGAAGCATAAAATCGAAAACTATTATAGAGTTTCCTTATTGGTGCCCAGGCTGCAAATCAAGGAAATGATTTGCAGTCCATCTGTTGGTGGATCTGGAAGAAAAGAACTGGAAGAAAAAGCTAGGGACAGTCATAGAAGAAGCAGGAAAAACCGGAGGGTTGATAAAAATGGCCTGGATTTGTTCAAAGATACTGTGCAGAACCAAAGAGCTTGTCAGCCCTTGTGGACAAAGAGAGAGACAGAGTGAGAGAGAGAGAGAGAGAACTTGTGAGTGGATAAAAAGAAAAATTAAGCTCTGATTTAATAATAAATTGATGCTCAAAAACGTTATAATCAATAATTGTAGCAAACATTTCTCTACCACTCCACATGTGTCAGTCATTGTGCTCAGAATGTCTACTAATTTAATCATTGCCACAACAGTATGAATGAGGTGCAGTCATTTTCCCCTCTCATCGTGCATGTGATGAAAAGGCAACTTGGAACTGCACAGTCCTTTCCACTTGGCCAAGGTTACATAGCTAGTTGACAGCAAATCCTTCACTCAAACTCAGGGGACTTCGGCTCAAAAAATAAGTGTATGTAACTATTCCCTTCCTCAACTCCCTACTTCACATGTGGGGACCACAAACCATGAAAAGATTAAAATGCGATGTGTTTTCTCAAACCAGTCAGAGATTTATGTTGGAAGTCTGTTTTCAAAAGAAGACTTCACCTTACTGAGGATCATTAGGAGGGGAGAAAAATCAATGGTATTATTTCAAAGAATACAAAACATATGTCAATGGTTCTCAGCTGGTATGGTTTTGCCCCACTGCGGGGTGGGGGTGGGGCGCATATGATAATGTCTGGAGACATTATTGGGTGTCACATTTGGCATCTAGTGGGTAGAGTACAGCTACTAAGTAACCTACAAGGCACAGCACAATCTACCACAACAAAGAAACATCCAATCCAAATGCCAGTGATGCTGAGGTGGAGAAATCCCCCTATCAGAGAGCCATGCTGTACTCAGGAAAGCCCAGTACCTGGTACCTTTAATTTTTTTCTCAGAGATTCTCAATATCTTTTTCAACCATACGCCTTTTCCTATGAGACCAAGAAGGCTATCTGAATAAAGATTTTCAGAAGTAGAACCTCACAAGGCAGCCTGTATTCATTCACAAACACCTACCATCCACGCAGCGGACCCTGTAGGAAAGCAGCCTGCTGTTCCTCTCCTGAAATGAGGCTACCCCAACCAAAGAAGACAGACCGAGGGCTCTTCCAGAACCCACATTCTAAGATGACAGGTGTCAAATGAACTGCATGAAGTCTTTTGCCACATCTCTTTGACTTAATAGTCTTCAGAAATAAAAGATTTGGGGGCAATTGGGTGAGCGTTTAATTTTAAATCACTCAGTTTGTTTTGTAGCAGGAATGGTCACCAGGTCTAGTGGGATGGAGGCTCAAAGTGCCAACTGACCTTACTCAAGAAAACTCACCTTACTACTGACCTCAATCCCACTCCACATCGACTCACACCCTTCTGGACTCATGCCTCATGTCATAGGCTTGCTTTGCTCTCAAATCTCCTGGCCACTCTGTATCTGAGACAGATTTTTGTCAAGAATTAGATGCAGGTGATGTTGATGGAAGCAAATTAAGGAACTATAATGGTGCCAGTAAAAAGAAACCAGTACACAATAAATAATAGGCGCTTATTAACCAATTCACTTGGTAGGGTTTTTGACAGCATTTAGTATTTGCATAATTCCCACCATTTCATTTTTTTTAATTTCTATTTCATAGTCTGGTTGCTTGATTTAACACAGGATTATTCTTTTTAAAAATGAATTCTTGATTAATTTTTTAAGAGGTACAAAAAAAATGAAACGGCATGTATTCATGCTGCGTGTTCTGAAGCCTTACTGGGCTGCTCACTGGGTAGAAATAAAAGATTTCTGATTTTGGCCAGTCATTGTACTGCAGTGATAATTAAGTAAAATCTTACCCCAAAAATCCCTTTGCTGCATTTTTGAATGCTTTTCCCTGCACTAGTTGCTCTCTTTCCAAGGCAGCAGGACAGACCACACTAATTTAGGAGAATTTGCAATAACCCAGATGGCAGAAATGAACTGTTAAAGTGAGCAATTTCAGCTACACCAGCACAACAGCACACTTGCCATCCTTTCCCTATTCTTATTTTCAAACCAACATTAAGAGTGAGAGAGAATGAACAGGAATCTTTCTTAGAATCTAATGTCATACTTTAAAGTTATTCTTTAATAATAGATAACTTCCAACCCACTTATTACACATGTGCACTAATTGTTATGAAAGAAAAATGCATTAGAGAATGGCTCTCCCAGGCCAGAGTAGTGTGTCAGAGTATGAGCTAAGAAATCAGAATGAGATTCAAATGCAGCTTCATCACTCATAAGCCAGGTGAATCTGGATCAGGTGCTTAGGTAGTTTTAACCTCAGCTTATTCATCTCTAAAATCGAGATACAAGGAAGAGCACAAGTTAAATTTTTAACCAGTAAGTGTTACTGGGAGTGATAAAAGAGTCTGGATTTCCAATATATTTCTTTTCCCCCTTGCAAGATAATCTCCAGAATCTGGCATAAGCTCCAGCATTATCTACTGCTTAGTACAGAGAGACCATCAGCCAAGTTTCAGGATTTTGCAGGTATCCTTTGAGAGCCAATGGAATATTCAGGTCCCTGACACAACTGTTTTCCTTTCAATGAGGCAACCACAGTGGAAGGTTTTGTTAGATAAATGAGAGGCCTTGCTTGCCACTTGCGACTGCTCCCCCCACCCCGTTTGATTTCCTCTGGTTCTGCTGATGTGTTTTTCCACTTTGTTTTCCCTCATGTTCACTCCCCTTTGCTTCCCCTCCCAGATTTTCTGTACCATTTTCTAGTTGCTCACTATTCAAACATAGCCTCCTCTCTCATTCTTCTCTTTAAGTATCACTTGGTAAATGATACCACAATTCACAATGACAAGGCCTAGAACATTAGGAGGACTGACCAATCCCAGAATCATTATTCAATTTTAATTTATATAGATTTTTGTAATAGAATTACGACTTGTGGTAGCACCTTTGCATTAAAATGATTAAACGGCTAGCTCTTCTTTCCACATTACTTCTACTATAATACTTCATATGGCAACTTTCTGCTCAAACTTAATGTTCTAGAGAGAAGTGATCTTCATTTTGCTGATTGAAACCCTCAAAAAGAGGTTAAGTTCACATTCAAGTATCTTTATTATAATAATAGTTTTAAAGATAAAGTTCCTGTGACAAGACAAATTGAATTTTTTAGTGTATTTCAGAACCTAAAGCTATGTTAAGACTAGAATTTATCCCCTCTAAGCTAAGGGCCAGCGCTTTATGAATATACTATATTTACTCATTGTGCAGTCTACCTATTCACTCTAATTATGCTGACAGAATGGAGTTGCTCCTTGACTTTAAAAAACCCATTTGCAAATTTAGCGGCTTACTTAAACTCAGATATAATCACTATGAATGAAAGTATCTGCTAAAGTCCAGACTCTCTGACATGCATTATTTCATAAAAATCTTTGAACTATTAGTTAATATTTTCAGTTAGCATTCCCAGTAGGCCACCCCCCAAATATTTTCAGTTAGCAATCAAGGAAATAGAGTCAGGGAGAAATAATGGCCCTAATGTGCCTGTAATTTATGGTCCTCTCAAAAAATGTTTATTAAACACCTGGTCCAAAATCAAAAGGTACTAAGAGGTCAGGACTTGAACTATGGTCTTTTTACTATGACATCATTGTTAACCAACACATGTCTAACTTTGTACACTTGTTCATGCTGTTCTAGATCTAAGAATGGCTTTCCCACTATCATTATATGAAATTCTACCAACCTCCAGTCTTTCCTTCTCTGTGCCCTTCTTCCGAAACGTCCTAATACCCTTTAGTGTTTTTCTCATTTTTCTTCATCAATTTCTGTGTAGCCATAAGGTTTTGCTAAGATGTTTGTTAGAACATTTAGCTAACATTTCCTAGCATTAGAATTTCTATTTTGTTTCTCCAGGAACATTTTTCACGCAGGTATTCATTTGTTAATGAAATAATTATCAGGGTCTATTATGTGCATGCAGGATACTGTTCAGAAGAGGCATGAACAACTGAGCCAGGATTTCTGCTCTCAGGAAGCTTACACTTTGACTGTGGGTTTAGGAAGATGAAGGGGTACAGAGATCTAAAGAGTCAACGAACAATTAAAATAATTTATAAAACAAGGTCATTGCAGCAAAGGAAAGCAGAGTAATAAGATGGAGTGTGACTGTGATTACCAAAGGAGAATAAAGATGCTATGAACAGCATATGGAAAAGTGCATCTAAAGACAACCTAGATGTATCTGAAACTAGGGCAGAAGGTCAGAGAGATTGGCGGAGCCAGAGGGAAGGTGGCATGACTCAACCCTAAAGAAGGAAGTGGACAGATAAATGCATACCTCTTAGACATAGCAACAGGGCAAATGGTGTGGCTGGGGCATACATTTTGTACTAAAGGCTAGTGGGGACAAAAGTTACTTTGTTCTTTACAAGCTCTATGACCTTGGGCATCTTTCTTATTCTCTTTGATTCTTGATACTGACATATAAAGAAAGATAGAAATAAAGGAAGAACTCAGTATAAGCACTGAGCAGAAACTTTTATTAGTCCCACGCTGGAAACTGGTGGAACTATGAGGCCCATAAAACAGTGATGGAGTCCATTAACATCGGAAAAGGGAAATTACCTAAAATGAGACCTTAGCAAATGGATTTTTTCAGTAAGTGACTATATTATCTATAGATGAAAAGTGGATGAGTATAAGGTATATGTTACCCTAAAGATCAAATTTAAGACAGAGACACCTCCATATTCCATGAAGACGATTTCAAGTTTTCTGATTACGCAAGTGCCTCCCCGAAGAATGCAGAGTCAGATGGTGGTAATATTACTCTATAGCACATTGACAAATGAGCATAACACTCCCAAATGCTGACTCTTGTAGTTCTGCTTTTTTTCATTGCTTTGGTTTTTGATTTTTATTTCTAAAAGTAGAACACATTCAACAACAGATTTTGTTATTTTCTAAACCCAATTTTCTATCCTTCTCACGGCCATTAAACTGAGAACTCTAGATCTCTCAGTCACTCACTGAAATAAATAAATCAACATTTTTTGTCAAATAAAGATGAATAACTTCCTCTAAGCTCAAGATAGAACCAGGTAGAAAAGACCAGATAGTCAGGGATTCTGCATACTTCTAGTTCTGCTGACCAGTCTACATCAAAGAAGAACCCTCCTTTGAATGGATTTTTATATGAATAGTTCTCCTTACTGCATAGGAAAAGTATAAAGTTCAAACAAATAACTGCTGTTTTATGAGACTACTGGAAGACAAAGCCATTCATTCTTGCCCAAAGAGAAATGAAAATATGAGTAATCAAAAGTAATTAGTTGGAGGTAAGAACAGCAAGAAAGCATGGTTATTGTGAGATGTAAACTCAGAAATTAAGAGGCAACTTTAAAAGCAAAAAGAAAAATCTAGTAGATATTTTAGTCCTACTAGGAAACTGGAACTCTACTATTTTTAATTTAACATCCACATTCAAAAATAACAAAATTCTTCTTCATAACTGAAAAATTACTCCATTTAATCTTTGATCCCCACTTTCATACAAAGTAAAACTCTTTGCCTTTCTATTATTTGAAGTATGCTTACTAAATTTTATCAGAGTAGAATAAACTCTTTCTACGTTCTCTGTCTTTTCATTACATCATTTTGTGCTTTGCATCTCTGCTTGTTGACTCATGGGAATAGAAGAAAAAACAATATTCTCAACAGTTTTTTTTCCCAGATAAACACCCTATTGATTCCAAGAAATATTTACAGTATTCAATGAAGATTCAGTATATTACATATAAGAACAAGTCTGAGTTTTACATGGTGGGATTTACTGACATTAATAATTATACAAATTTACAAATATCTACACACACACACCCTTCATAGATTGCCTTAATTAGCTTGTCCAGGATTTGTAATCCCCACAGTCTATGTAGTCATCAGGATCATTAAATCCAATCATATTTTAAACCTAATCTGATATTTTACTAGAGCCATTCAAATCAATTTACCCAACAGAGACATTTGTCCCTGGCCTGTCACCACAGCTCGTACCAAGCGTCCTACACTTCTTTATCTTTTGGCAGGGCCATCATAAGCGAGCGACACAGAGGGTGATGTATGAGAACTCAAATAAGTCATAAATCCGGCAGCCCTTCATCTCCTGTCATGCAGACTGAATTTACGCCCACTGGCCTTGGCAATGGCTCTTAGCTCAGCTCCGAGAAAGTCAACTTAAAATGACACACTCTTTTAGGAGTGAATCTCCCCTCAAAGTGGCACCTGGGAGAGAGAGAATATAGAAGAGAAAGGAGAAAGTGAAGATATCAGGGCACTTTATTTTTACACACACACACACACACACCCCACAGGTAGAGGTCACTAATCCCTTTTAACTTTAGAAATAAAATATCTTTGTGGGACAAGTTCATTTTTGCTTCATCCCAATTCTCATGTGACCAACAAACATTCATTTTATTTTGCTTCCAATAGGGCTACGTGGTGTAGAATTAGGAAGGTAAGCAGTGGTGGTCACATGATATATGGCTTTCATCTGCCACAGTAACAGAGTTTACTAAGCAACTCAGAGGCAGGAGCAGCTAAGTGCTCTCTAGACAACGGCAGTAGTGCTTGTAGAAATGACAGAAATCTGCCTATGTGTGCATTTATGCAAGTGTGCATGCAAACACGTGCTCTCTGTAACAGTTTTGGGGGAAAGCAATACATTCAAGTGCTCAAATGATGCTCTAGATGAAGCTTCCCCAGTAGCCTATGAGATCTTCTGGAAAGGGGTTTTACACACCTGGGGAATATGATTCTGGATAAGGAAGTTAACACACTTCTTTTCATTTTTCTCTCCTCAAAAACATATTTACAACCCAAGTAAATTGCAAACAAATGTAATGTCACACAACAAGAAATTGGAAATTTGGAATGAATCAAAAGT
>RJWT010012841.1:0-22128 GCA_004365215.1 Cuniculus paca
GTTGCTAAGGCTGACTTACCATTAGGAGGTGCGGCCTGGGCTGTGAAGCTGGATCATGTGAGGAGTAGGACCTGGAAGGGTTTATGTGCCTCACCAGCTCATCCCTGTTTGGTCCCTCAGCCATTTTCCTCTGCATTGACCCTTCCTCCCTGCCATTTCTTCCTTGGAGCGGACTGACCAGGGACTGTAACTGTGAACCAAAATAAACCTCTAGTCCTTTTAGATTGGGGGTGCCAGATATTATGTCTCAGCAAGGAGAAAGTGACTACAACACTAACAAAGGTTGCTATTTCCTCAAGATTAAAACCAAAAATGACACTACTGAATCAAAATACTTTTGTTAAATTTATAAAAAGGCAAGGTGATCAATATTCACCAGATAGTATGCTTTTCATTTGTAAATATTATAAACTTTAAAGCACTTTTCCTTGAGACCACTCTTTCCTAGATTTACTGAGTTAGATTGACATAAACTCATTTCTTTCCTCCTCCTCTCCCCACTTTTTCCCTTCATCTCTCTTTTCCTTCCAACCTTCCCTCCTTCCATTCTTCTCTCTACACATGAGTTGTGAAAATATTCCAGGGACTGTACTGTATTTGTTACTAAAAATTTATCAAAAGAAAAAAAGAAATATTTTTTGCTCACAAAAAGAGCAGGCATATATCCAAATGCCAAGGATTTCTGTGATAAAAGGTAAAGGTTGCAATTAATTCTTTCCCACCCAAGTATTATTGGATCTTTGGTCCAAAAGGAAATTACATCCAGTTAAACACTTTCTCGTTGCTATATATGGCAGTTAGTTTTTACCACAAAAAAAAAAAAAACGCAAAAGTAGAAAAGTACTGGAAAAACACTTTTTATGGCTGACTTTGCAGAGCATTAAATCACAATCTGATTAATGCACCTCGTTACCGTTTAGCTGTCTAAAGAGAAATATTTTTCTTGTTTACAGCCTACATTTCTTTCTCTGCAAAGCTTAATTTAATGCAAAATCCCACTGATATAATTGTTAATGCTTGAGAATTTTTGTTTCTGTTCACAAAGCATGAGATACAATTTTATGTGCTGTGTACTATATGTGTTGAAACAGCAATAACATTTCTCATAGCCTTGCAAAAATAAAACCTAAACTAGTGTGGTTGTTTCAACAACAAAAATCCTAGATTTAATTAATAGCAAAGCACTACCCTTTCAAAGATTAAGCAAAGATTTTAACTCTAACTCAGCAAAGAAAATTGGGTTCTTAATTTTCTTCAGTATATGTCTTGTTGATTCCTAATGATTTCACTTTATTATCTAGTAGCAAAATTTTACTGAAAGAAATTTTCTGATTGACTTGCATTCTGTGACATATGAATTGTTAAAAAAGTTAATCAAATGTTACTGTAACACTAGACTTATTGTAATTTCTAACAGCAGCATGTATATTAAAAATATGATTTCTAGAGACTATTTTAAACAGGTTACCTGGATGCAACTTGGGTTTAAGTATATGGATTAGAACTTAATGACTTAACAAAAAATAATTCTTTGTGATTAAAGGTTTATAATGCAAACATTTTCTCGACAAACTCATCTAATGATTTATAATAATTGCATTAAAAGGGTCAATTGCTTATGAGTTAGCTGCAGACTATCTTCCTGACAAATAATTTATTTTAAAAATTCACATTTGCAATCAACTGAAATGAACTAGTATTTATTGAACATATTCTATATAAGACTTTTTGTCTGCCTTCAGAATACACATGTGTTAAAACATGTTCCTGGAGATCATACATAGATTTCTGCCGAAATTATTTTATCACAATGAGAATAGACAAGTTTCACCAAGCATCTTTTTTATTTTTCAAGGTTACAAAAATGTGTATCTTAAAAATAAAACGATATCTTAAAGTGAATCTATAGTGCTTCTATGGGGGTATATTACATAGAACATTTTAATCATTAGGATCTTAAATTTTTGTTTTGACTGAGGTAATATTTTATCCAAGTTATGGCACTGTGGAATCCAAAATGTCTATTGTTTTTAACAACACCCTAAAACAAGGAATTCTCCAAACACTATCTAAATAATATCAGTCCTCTTTTTAAAACCATGAACTGTCTCAGCTGCATTTAAGTCTAGTAGAGCTTTCAAAGCACTAGAGAATTCTGGAAAGGGAAGTGAAAGGTTTTTGTCCTAATATAAATTACTGGACATAATGGCAGTGCTATAGCTGAACCACTAGCCCCTCCCTTCCTGATTACAGCTTTCTCCTATGTTCACCGAAATGCTGAAATTCCCACCAGTGGGTTATGCGTCATCAGTGCTCGCCGCCAGCGCCATCCCCTTCCGGTCAGAGAGCATATAACCCCCACCCCCTCCGAACCCGATGGAGGAAGTAGTTCAGCCACACTGGGTGAACGTTCCTCCCCGCGTCCTCACCCCCAATAAATCCCTCCCTCGGCTATCTCCTGCTTCTCTACTGCGCCGCTCCTGCTTCTCTGCGCCACTTTTAAAATATCCTATCAGGAAGGAACAGGGGAAGCAGCATATTTCATCTCCTGGGTGAATCTATATCTCGGACAAAAATTTAGGAGTAACAGGAACTTCTGTTTTTTAACACCGATCTGAACTAGAGGTTTTAGACTGGTTTCCTTAAGGTAGATCTTAACCAGAGGAATGAATTAAGTTCTGATTTAAATGCCACAGACTCACTACACTTACTGAAATTTAATAGAACTTCATGAATCCATTTCTCCACTTGTTAAATGTCTTTAGGACAATTTCCGGAAAATATAGTGATCACATTTTATGCGTTTCCTGAGTTAAATGGCAACTGGTAGAGGACAGAGCCAACTCTGCTCCTTGCTTCTTTACTTCAGAAGGCATTCCCTAAATGTTAATATCTTTTTCTTCATAAAAAAATAAAATATGCATAATTAGTGAACTAGTAACTGTTGTATTTGATACTGTAGCTCAGAATTTAAAAGAAAACAACTACAACAACTAAATTCAACATATGAGATTTGACTGGAACCTTGTTTTAAAAACTAGGAAACTATAAATATTTTAGAAACAATATAGACTGAATAATAGGTAATGATAGAGAATTATTGTTAGTTTTCCTGGCCATGATATTTTTATGTAAAAAAGTACTTATTTTTAAAGATACATAGTAGTTAGTAAAGAATTATATCCATAATATGTGTAATGGTGTAGAAAGATATGTAATATCTGCAAATGGTTCAGGCATGTTTGTGTGTGTGTGTGTGTGTGCTTGTATGTGTGTGGTGTGCACGTATGAGATTTGTGGCGTGTGCACAGGTATTTGTTATAATACTATTTCAATTTTTCTATATTTTATAGTGAATATTTGGAGGAAGATGGCAGATATAAATACTACCTAAATTCTTTTTCCTTTTTCTTTCCTTTCAATAAGCAGCATATAAATTTCACTTTTGTCAGTATAGTAAATATTAAAAGATATCTTGTTCTTCCTTTGATTTCATATCATTATTCTCAAATGTGTTTGATAATATGTATTTTGGAAATTTGAGAAAGTAAAAGTCATATTTTTAGACAATTTGTTAATATATCCCAAATTTTAGAATTTATCTAGCACTATCTTGAAGAAAAATAATCAAAATTTTGCATATAATATAACAAATGAATGATGATGTTTTAGATAAATGAATATGAAGAATATGGCTCTAATTTTCAGCTATGAGGTTTCCATAGCTTAAGAACTGTGGCAACATAAAAAATTGTTTTCGAAGATCATTTAGTTTGGATTCAGTGAATAGTAATGATATAATAAATATGTTAGGCTTTGGAGACTGTTCGGTCTCAATAGCGTGAATGCAGGCACAGAGTGCAAACAAATGAGTGTGGCTGAACTCCAAGAAAACTGTATTTCCAAAAACCAGTGAGGGTATGGGGTTTGGCTCACAGGTTGCTGGCTTGTTTCAAATGGCTAACGTTATCTTTAAACTTTTCACTCAATTTTGCCTAAAATTCCTGTTAATATTTTACCCTGATCTTGAAGTATAACATTTCTAGGCTAATTTATTTGTTGTCCAAATAGTAAGGTGTAACAATATTTGTACTCTAAGTTTATTATTTTTCATAACACAAATGTATAGCTGGAACAAAAAGTCAAAAAGAATATGCAACAATTTTATTTAAAAAATATATTGTTCTCTTCATGTACATGAGAGCTATATATCCCAAAAATGTAGTCATCTTATTTATTAATATTAGATCTCAATTCTTTCTATGCTTTTGATCTATTTTTCCTGTTAGAATAGAACTTTACTAACATAAGAAAAAAATGACAGTAAAATTGAGCATACTGTGTCAATTTGGTTCGTCTAATTGTCTAATTTTTAAAAAATAAATGAATATAGTCTCGGAAAATTTTACAACCAAGTGTAGTAGTAGTTACAGGATTAGTAGTATTGCTTAAACCTTCAAAAAAGATAAGAAAAATTTGCAATAACTTAGAAGAGAAAATACTACCATTCAAGCTAACTTTCCTGTATTTTAAACATTTTCTGTGGGTAATGGATGGATGATATATATGTATTCAAAGTTTTAAATACACAATGTCAAAAATATACCCAAGCACAACTATACCTGAATAGCAGCTAGTAGCATGAATCCAAGAGGTTACTTACTATCTTTATGTCTTATATTTAATAAGTTTGCTTATCCAAAAATCGCCACTGTGTATATAAATTTAATTTTTCATAGGTCTGCCCTTACCTTACAGAACATGGTACCCTTCAAAGAGTAAGTATTAATGACAACCTCAAATAAATTATTTTGGTTTTCAGAGAATTTCACAAATTACTCCACTTTGTTACAGAAGAAACTCAAGATTTATTAATCAGGGTTTAAGAGTTTATGTCCTTTTTATGTACTCCTTTTACAAAAACCAATTATTTTTATTTTTCATAGTTACCTTAAAATAAAGATTTTGAATGTTAACTGAAACTCAGATCTAGTACTACCAAGGAAAGTTTAAACCTTTTTCTTATATATAATCTTTAGTGACAAAAGTTTAAAAAACATCTTATAAAAGCTGTCTTGGATAAGAAAAATACTTTTGATTCATAGAAATTTTAGACTCTGAATATTATTTTTTTAGATCTCACATATCTGCTAAGAACTTTCTACTAACTTTCCTTTTTCTGTTTCAACAGTTTAAACTTTTTTTCTTCTGGATCTTTCTTGAGAGCCCTAAATTTCATGAAAATCTTCAGTCTCAGTTTGTTTGTTTTTTCCCGTCCCACATTCCTAATTTTATTTCTCTCTTTGTTACATTTTACATCTTTATGGCTTTCTGCAATATTGATTAGAAATAAGAAGTAAACAAAACCTAATACAACTACTACAGAAATTTATTGGTCTGCAGTCTTTTGACTTTTCTGTTTTATTTATTATCTCTTTTGTAAATGATCCTAATATTTCTTTCTCCTTTTTAGTTTTAGCTAAGTCAACACTTTTTTATTTCTCCCATGTGTGAAAGCTCATTACTGTTTCTGAGACTAGCATTTTCTATACATTCTACTAGAAAGTATTCATTACTGACTTAAGCATTTGGTTGCCCTGTCTCTTTCAAGTATAAATTGCCTCACATTTGTCTTCATCACAATAGAACTATTTGTACTGAGATATTGAAGTTCACAATGAGCAACATTGTCATCACATATTTTGGGCGCATTTTGAATATGAAAAGATTATTTGACCCCTTGAGAGTTACCACAGTGGTGTGGAAGACCGACCTTGTCCATGCACTGTTAGTACTCTAATTGCTCATAGAGATGGCATAGCAAGTCGTGCCATAGGTTTCACCCCTCTTCAACTTTCTCCTCTTAAAAGACTTCTTCATTAAATTAGGAAAAGAATGCACATTTGTGTGCCTATACATGAATAATGTAATTTCATACAAAGTCTAATCTTGTATTTTCATGTTATTTTCCCCATTTTACTGATATGAATACTGAAAGAAAAGTGAATAAATAATTTTCCTAAGTCATAAAAGCAATAAGCAATGATTCTGTGATCCAAGCCTTTATACACCTGCCTTTAATATAAAACATTATTTCTAATATAACATGTTTCTTTCTCCTACAGGAAAAATATATTGTGTAGACTAGTATAATCATTTAAAACAATACCCTTATATATATCAGAAAGTCTGGTGACTTTAAAACAAGTATTGTTATTTTTGTTGTTTATTCATAACTCTCCCACCTTATTCTCCAAAATATTCCAACAGTAATAAACTTATAGATTTGAATTTACTTGTTAATCTAAGAAGTATGTATTGTACATCTCCTTGTAAAGATACTACTTAAGATGTTAAAGAAATATAAAAATGAAATACTTGAATATATTAAGCTTGAACATATTAAGTCACACCAATGACTTGAACATACTAAGCTTCCATTTGCTACACTACCCTCAGTAAGAATCTGTTTTTTCACATTTGTAAAGTTATAGTATCTACTCCACTTAGTTTTCTGAGAATTTCTGAGAAAATGACAATTTAATGAATTTAGCCTATTGTTTTCTAATATTGCATATAGAAGCAATACTAGTTTATCATAACTAGCTATTTCAAGGAAAGAGAACTAAATGTGGTTATTTAATTTTTAATACATACTATATAAAATACTAGGCATTTTCTCATGCATATTCTATGTATTCTTTATATAACAATTCTTATAAATGTTGTCAGTGGACATTAAATCAAACTTTTTCTAGGACTTGGAAAACCTTATTGCCTTTGATAGGTAAAAAATGAAGCCAGTATATAAAGATCAACAACAGAAGTGCTCACAATCATGTTCTTAACCTCTACAGCTAACCTCATGAAGGAAAGGACATGTGAATCAGAAACAAGGATTGAGTAGATCTAAAATCTATAAGAATAACTTCTTGGCTATTTACCATATGGCAAGCAGTGTATTAAACTTTTTTCATTATTTTTTAACACTGTGAGAGTAGCAGTTTGGGGACTTGACCCTAGGCCTTTCTGACTCAAGTGTCTGTACGGTCAGAGTCACAGAAGCAAATATCAGCAGTTCCCGTCCTACTGCTTTCTGGAAGAAGATACATCTGTTGTTACCACAGAAATTCTATCGATCTTTGTTTCTATGATTGGAATATCCACATAGTGTGTGTCTGGTGGTGGCCCAGCCAATGTGATGCATCCACCAGGCCTGGAATCCAGAGCTGAGGATACTAAGAAGTGGAGCTAAAGAGATGCTCTTGCATATTGGTTTAAAGTACCACAGTGTGAACAGCGCATTGGTGGCTCCAGGGATCTGTACCAACCATGGCTACCGCTAGCCGTATCCAGCTCACCAGGTTCCCTAGCATGCTTTGACACAGATTTGCTTTATCCCTGCTCATTTTCTGGTTCTGATTCCCTAAACTTTGCATGATTACATGAGTCAGAAGCTTGGCAATATATTATTTTCTTGCTTATATCAGAGCACTGACTGACGTAAACATTGTAGTCAACAGTTCAAGAAATCTCTGCGAGACTAGTTTAACCTCATCCACTAAAAACAAAAAAAGTATAGTTCATTCCCTCTCTTTGTTCTTTCCAAGAAAGTTTTTAGTCATGATTTGTTGCCAGTCAACTGAAAAATTTAAATGAATGATGCTGATATGAGAAATCTCATTCCCCAAAATAATCCTACTTCCTAAGTTAATACATGTTTCTTCTCACTTTTTGACATCCATGTCAGGAGTTAGGTAAACATGTATTTGCCTCAGACAACTAGATCCACTCTAACCTGCTAACAACTCACCTGCCCACAGATAACAATGAAGGATATTGGTGAATCCACCAAATAATGCCCACAACTGTAACTTCTTTGGGTGAAAAAAGAAAAGGGGGGGGGGTTTGTCTCCCAACAACTACTAGTTTGGTCTTGTCTTTCTTCAAACTTTTCCATAATATAGGTGATCACAAAGTGACCAGCGCAGAGAAAACACACGCAGACACGAGAGCTGTTCGTCGTCTTCTAGGAACTGCTTCCAACTGGTTTATTGCGTACAGTTATATACAGAAATCAGATAGCCACACCTCATCGCAGGGAACCAATCAGGTATCACCTCTTTGTCCAAGCTCAGCCAATCAGGGACTGCCAAGACGCCTAGCTTTACCGCCTTTTACTTTATGCTCAGCCAATAAGGGGCTGTCAGGACTCCTAAATGACTCAGCACTGAAGGTAAGTAGTGCGCCTGCGCCCAACACAGTATGCCGCGCGCCTGCGCGCAACATCTATGTTGTGCGTCTGCGCCCAACAACAAAGTATAGAAAAATGTCTGATGGGCTGAGGTTGAAGCTCATTGGTAGAGTACTCAGTTACTATATACAAAGCCCTACATTTGATTGCCAGCACCTTCAAAAAACAAACATCACCACCACCACCACCATCATCATCAGAAAATATACCCGGTAATGTCACAGTCTAAAATGACAAAAGTTACAAAATTTTTAATTTGTAAATCACCTGTCAGAAATTTACTAAGTTGTTGACTGTATCAAAAAGCCCAAGATCAAACTTAATTTAAAATAGAGCCAGCCGATAGGATGGGGAACTCCCAATGAATGTGGAAGGAGCTAGAGCAAACATACAACTGTGTGTGAGAGTGTGTCCCTGGTTAGAGCAAACAATTCTTCAAATGAATTACCAGATGATGATGATCCGAGGGCAGGTATTGGAGGCAGAGTTCAGCCCGAATTTCAAAAAGCCACAAATAAAGAAGGAGAGGAGCTGCAGCTCACATGGGGGAATAACTGCAGCTCACATGGAGGAATAACGGAGGTCATCTAAGGCAGATGCCATCGTCAAGCTTTACCCAGTCCCTCAGAACAAGTCACCAGGTGGACAAAATTCAATTAAGGGATCTGAGAGTCAACTGAAATCTGAAATAAAAACCATGCTTCAGAAAACGTTGGTTATGAGGGAGTCAAACGTGGAGCTCTGAAGAGAACTATTGGAGAGTGAGTTATTCAGAAAACAAGAATGAAGAAGCTAGCCATGCTGTCAATCTCAGTCATGATGTGTGAATGTCTACTAAGAAATTGCTTATTTTTACCCATTTTAGAATCAGACAATATCTTAGACTCAATACCCAGTTGTCTGTTGTATTTAAATAGTCCAGCAGAACTGTCCAATATTTTATATCAGTTCTTTAAAAACTGTGTATGAGGATGTGCTCACATAGTAATGTCACCCAATTTTAAGACATCATCTATCTTTAAAAATCATTCTCCTAAATCGGCCCCATGCTCTCAAATGATTGTAAAACACACTTTTGGATTCACAGCCTCTTAAAAGCTTCTGTGAGTTAAAGCATTGGAAGCTTTTAACATGGTTTATTGACCAAAGTTCCCACTTGGAAGTTCTACTTTATGTTTCCTGTTTATGATTGCATCATATGTAGTAACCTATGTGCTCTGTCTGCAATAATGTACATTCTTTTTAAGTTTGTCAGCTTTGTTTTCCCCATAATTAGTATCAATTGTTCCATCATTTGAATGTAGTTATCACAACTACTGAATAAAAATAAACACAAGAGGAAGAGGCATCTTGTATGAAAATTTATAAAGATTTCTTTCATTTTTATTTTAACTAAAGTAGTTACTGTACATTTCCTATTCAAATATAGACTCAATAAGAGACTTAACTGGCAACAACTAAACAAATTTTTCTAAAACCTCAGTGGCTAGTTGATACTGAGATAACTTGAGATAAAGGACTAAATTGAGTTTGAATAACATGTTTTATTTCAA
This sequence comes from Cuniculus paca, assembly GCA_004365215.1. Taxonomy (NCBI): domain Eukaryota; kingdom Metazoa; phylum Chordata; class Mammalia; order Rodentia; family Cuniculidae; genus Cuniculus; species Cuniculus paca. The sequence continues at coordinate 9,808 of RJWT010012841.1, forward strand.
AAATCATCAAATGAAACTAATTCTACTGCATGAGTCCTAAAAAGTAAAGAACTATCAAGGTAAAACATTGCTAATCTGAAAATCCAAAATCCTCCAAAGTTCAAAACTTTTTGAGTATCAACATCATATCACAAATAGAAAATTCTGTATTTGATCTTATCGTGACTGGTCACAAAATACAGGCACAATAAAAATATTGCATAAATTCTCCTTCAATTTACATATATATTATATATAAATGTATTAAATACATATATATAATGAATAAATGATACATATACAAACTTTGTGTTAAACTTGGGTTCCATACCCAAAATATCTGATTATGTTTATGCAAATATTCCAAAGTTTAAAAAAAATTTAAAAAATTCCAGAGTCTAAAGTGTTTCTCCTCCTAAGCATCTGAGACAAGGAATAGTCAAGTTTTACATCAAGAGAAATGTTAGTCTTTCTCATTGTTTTAGTTACATTATATGCATCATACATGTGTTTGAAAATTCATGGGTATTTTTATACCAATTAAACAAAGCATAACATGATGACAGATAATTCTTCTTGAAAATTAGCTATCCCAGCCATATAAATGAAATTAAAGTAAAAAAATCTGTGGCAACATAGATATTACAATACAGTCATGTCCTCAAAGTTAATTATATCTTTACCCAATTTATATATACTACAGATTCACTGGTATACTGTTTTGGAACCTACCCATAAAGTCTTTTTACCAATTAACTGAATAATTCTTTCCTCTAGCATACATTTATTGAATTTGTAACATTTGAAGAGCTTAAAATAAGTTGTACATTTACTTTATCTTCCAATATTAGCAAGAAACTTTTTGTGGAATGCTCATAATTACCAGTTTTTTAACAAGTCAATGTGTGATACTTTGCATTGTAATTTAGAGCAAAGAGATATAACAACCAGTAACTTTCTATAGTGGGTTTCCTGTCATTTTTTTTACCAAACTCTCCATCTACGGGATTCGATCTCCTTCTTGACAAGAGAATTAATTACAGTGAGATCAATTGCTTCTGTCTCCATCATCCTGACCAGTTTTCCAGCAGAAGAGCTAAATTCACTTCCTTCGGAACAAGAAAGGAGGAAGAGAAGAGGAAGGAGAAAGATAGTACCTACTATTCAAGTTATATCTGGTGATCTCGTGATCATGAAATTGAATTGTTGATGATATTTCATCAATTCCTTTAAATATTCTAATTTTCCCCAACAACAAGAGTCTACAATAGTAACAAGCAATCTATAGTCCATCTATCTACTTCATAAAACACAAAAACTTAATGCCAGGATAAAAAATTAGATTGCTGATGCTCCAAAAAAGTGAAAAAAATTAACATTTAATGTTTAAATTATTTGCTTATTTTTATTTTATGGAAAAAAAAGATAAAACGAAATTTCTTAAGATGACTGGAGAATGCTGATAGTTAATACATTTAATATCTTTTTTTGTTTTTGGTACCAGGAATTGAATTCAGCACCTTGTGCTTGCCAGGAAGGTGCTTATGCCACTGAGCTATAACCTGGGCTACACTGCATATTATTATGTTTAAAGCAGTTACATAGAGTACAAGATAGGGGCATAAACGTTCTCCAATCAATATTAACACAAACCTTCCTTTTCTATGTATGAACTAGGAGACACTAACAATATAACTAACTTGTATTTTTTCTTCCCTTTCCCTTCCTTTCCCCTTTCCCTCATCATAGCTCCTTTTTCCTTTTTAACAATTTCTTCTCATGTCATGAAATCTATTGTATATTTTAGACCTTATTTACTTTTTCAATTTCTCACACCAGGGAGACAATACAATGTTTACACAGAGTCTGATTTATTTCACTAATGAGTGTGGTCTCAAGTTGAATCCATTCACTTGTAAAAGTCTCAAGTTTATCCTTCTTTATGTCTGAGTAGTACTCCATTGTGTAAAACTACCACATCCTTTTTTATCCTTTCCTCAGTTAATGGGAATTTGGCTTGTTACAAGGATTTAACTATTACAAATTGTGCTACTATAAACACGGGTCCACATATATTGCTGTGGTATGATGTTTTTAATTCTTCTGGAAATGGAACCTTTAATCCTACTTTTTGAGAAGTCTCCACACTGATTTCCACAGTGGTTGCACCAGTCTGCACTCCCACCAACAGTGGAGAAAGGTTCCTTTTCCCCCACACCCCCACCAGCATTTCTTATACATTGATTTCTTGATGATGCCCATTCTTTCTGGGGTGAGATGAAATCTCACTGTTCTTTTAATTTGCATTTCTCAAATGACCAGTGATGGTGAACATTTTTGCACATAATTATTTGCCATTTGTATTTCTGCATCTGAGAAGTGTGTATTCGTCTCAGTTGCCCATTTTCAATTGGGCCTTTGAATTTGGGGGGAATCTGATTTTTCTCAATTCTTTATATGTTCTAGATAGAACTCCTTTGTCTGAGGGACGATTAGATAAAATTGTTCCCCAATTGTGGGTTGCCTTTCCACTCTGTTGGTGATTTCTTTTTATGTGCAAAAATTTTTTAGTAAGATGAGGTTCCACTAGTTGATTCTTTGAAGTATTTCCTATACAGTTTGAGTTTCATTAATGAACTCTCTGCTTACACCTATGGCTTCAAGATTTCTAACTTCTTTCTCTTCAAGTAGATTTAGCGTTTCTATTTTGATATTTAGATCTTTGATCCATTTTAACTTTAGTTTAGCGCGTGGTGATGGATATGGGTCTGGTTTTAGTCTTTGGCATGTAGAGAGCCAGTTTTTCCAGCACTATTTATTGAAGAGGTTACATTTTTTCCAGTGAACATTTTTGGACCCTCTGTCAAAGATAAGGTGGCTGAGAATGTTTGTAGTTGTGTCAGAATTTTCTTTTCTATTCCAGGGATCCCTCAGGTCTGTATTTTGATCAGTACCATGATGATTTTATCACAGTAGCTTTGCAATAGAATTTCAAGTCAGAGCTTCTGATGCCTCTTGCCTTGCCTTTGTTTCTCAGATTTCTTTTGTTATTCTAGGTTCTTCTGGTTCCAAATGAATTATAGGCATATTTTCTCTAGTTCTGTGAGGTATGTTATGGTATTTTGATTGAGATTGCATTAAATCTGTATAACAATTTAGGGAGTATGACCATTTTCACAATGTTGATTCTCCCTATCCATGAACAAGGGATATCTTTCCATTTTCTGATATTCTCTTAGATCTTCTCAGAGTACTGTACTGTTCAGTGTATAAATATTTTGCTTCTTTTGATAGATAGATTCCTAAGGATTTCATTTTTGGATGCTATTGCAAAGGGTGTGGTTTCTTTAATTTCTTTCACACTGAGTTTTTTGTTTGTGTACAGCAACACTAGTGACTTTTCAGTGTTGACTTTGTATCCAGCTACAATACTATATTTGGTTATTAAATCTAGAATTGTTTAGTGGAGTTTTTGGGGTCTTCTATGTAGAGTATCATGTCATCTCAGAATAATAACTTCTTCATTTTCTGTCTTTATTCCTCTCTCTCTCTGTCTCTCTCTCTGTGTCTCTCTCTCTCGTCTTATTGCTCTGGCTAGTGTTTTCAGAACTGCATTGAATCGGAGTGATGATAGAGGACATCCTTCACTTGTACCTGATTTTAGAGTGAAAGTTTTTAGTTTTTGTCTATTTAGAGTGATGTTGACTATTGGTTTGTCATAGATGGCTTTTATCAGCTTGAGATAAAGACCATTATTTCTATTTTCTGTAGGGGTTTTATCATGAATAATTGTTGGACTTTCTCAGAAGCTTTTTCATTATATTTTGAGATGATCATGTGATTTTTATGTTTGGCTCTTTTGATATGGTGCATTACATTTATTGACTTGTGTGTGTTGAACCATTCCTGCATTCCTGGGATGAATCCCATTTGGTCATGGTGTATAATCTTGTTGATAATTTGCTGCACTCTGTTTACTAGAATGATATTGAGGATTTTTGCATCTATGTTCATTAGAGAAATTGGCCTGTAGTTCTGTTTTTTGGTTGGATCTTTCTCTGGTTTGGGTATCAAGGTAAAACTCGCATTCAGGAATGAGTTAGGCAATATTGCTTCCCTTTCAATTGCATTAAAGAGTTTGAGGAGTAGTGGTATTAAACATCTAAATTCACTGCTATAAATTTCCCTCTTAGGACTATTTTTATTGCTTCTCACAGGTTCCAGTATGTTGTATCTGCATTTTCTTGTAATTGTAGGTATTGTTTATTTTCTTCTTTAATTTCATATGTGACTCATTGGTTGCTCAGGAAGGTGTAATTTAATTTATGAACTTTTTTTAGTTTATTTTGCCATTAATTTCCAACTTCACTGCATTATGGTCATATAATATGTATGGGATAATTTCAATTCCTTTGCATTTACGTAAGCATTTTCTGTGGGCTAGTATATGGTCTATTTGAGAAAATGCTCCTGTGCAGCTGAGAAGAATGTATATTCTTAAGTTTTTGTGTGAAGCTCTCTGTAAATATCTATTAAGTCCATTTGTTCACAGAATTGATTCAATTCTGATATTTCTTTGTTGGCATTTTGTCTAGCTGATCTATCTCTTTGTGACAATGGGGTATTAAGCTCCTCCATTACAATTCTACCATTGCTTATTTGATTTTTATGTTTATTAATATTTGTAATATACAATATAATATATATTATAAAATTATAAATTTATAACATAATTGGGTGGTCCCATGTTTTATGCATACATATTTATGATTGTTATCTCTTCCTCTTGAAGTTTCCCCCTAACAAATATGTACCTATCTTCTTTATCTCTTTTGATCATTCTTGGTTTGAAATTCACATTACAAACAGAATAGCTACCCCTGCTTTTTTCTGTGTTTCTGTTTCATGGAGTATTGTTTTCCATCCTTTGACTTTCAGTCTATGAATTTCTTTTAGAGTTAAATGTGTTTCTTGTATACAGTATATTGTTGGGTTTTGTTTGCTCTGGGTGGGCTGGAGGTCTGAGATTGCATTTTGCTTCTGCATCTTGTCATTTTCTATTTCAAAAGTTTTTATTTCATTTTCTGTGTCTATCCTTGTAAATTCTTGTAGTAGGTAGTTATATCACTAATATCATGTCCTCTCTAGGAAAAGTCTGTTCTTCAGGGATGCCTTCTGTGTGCAGGAGGTTGTTGGTTTTTATCTGTTTGAAGATCATACCTTCACAGTTAATTAAGAGTTAAATGTTGGTATCTGTTTGGCTTAGTCCCCAGTTCTTTGGTGCTGGGCTTTGGGGAGGGTATTACTCCAAAACTTCCCATTATTGTTACAAAAGCGAGAACAGCTGATTACAATGGTTATGACTTCCTAGTTAATGTAGTACTATTCACAATAACGATAGCATGAAGCACAGTTTAGAAACTGACAAATTGTGGTAACTATTAATTTCGTACCATAAATCATAAGAGCAAAATCTATGATTACATAATAGAACCAATCATAAATTGGGAACTGGTATGCAAAGTGTTTTCCCTTGGTAGAGTGGTTTTACCCTGTGGTGGGGAAATTTTAGAAGAATAGTGGATAAATGAAAGATAATTGAAAAAAAAGTAGATGCAAGTCTGAAGGATGAAGGATGATCATGCAAGCTTTGGGAAACTACAGAAAGTGCAAGAGAAGGAATGAAGAAGCAAGGGATTATCTGAACTTGATCTCTCGGTTTGAGGGATGGGATTCAATATCTGTGGCTGGAGTTCCCCCCAGCTGTTTAGAAGAGAGAAAAAAGATAAGAAAGAAAAAAAAAAGAAAAAAGAGAGAACAGTGACAGCCCCACCCACCTGCTTCTATTCCTTATGTCTTTGTCTCTAAGCACAAGGCTGGTTCACCTAACTTAATACCTGTTGGCTTGTATTTATGTGTCACTGGCATTCCCTCTGGTCTCTGGGCCTTCTCATGCAGCTCGCCCCCACTGTGACAGGAGCAAGGGGAGGGTTCTTCTCTGGGCCTTCCAGCACAGTTCACCTGGATGGCAGTGGTGGTGACAGGAGGGTCCACCATCTGCACAGTTCACCTGGATCACAGTGGCAGTGACCTAATTTTTAATTTAAGCCAATATGTATTTTCTCATGAACACAATTCTAGTCGATCACATAGTTTTTCTCTATACACTGTAAGGATTGGTATTCCTCTATGGGATAACATAAAGTTACTTTTATTTTGAGAAATTTTTTTAAACACCTAGCACCTAGTTCTTAGTTTCTGAGAATCATTTTCAAGTGAAAGAAACCAGGGCTCCTTGGACAAATGACAGATTCTATGACTGAGCATAGAAAAGTATAAGATGAGCTTGGGCCATCTTCTGATGTCACCAGTAAGAAAATGCTCAAAAAATTACAGAGGCCCGTATAAAGAAAGAAGAACCAAGAGGAGGAGCTCCAAATGGCCAAAGTAAAACACTGTGGGTAATAAATAGATGACAGTACTGGATGGATTCTTACATATAAAATATATGAAATAACACAGTGAATACAGTTATAAACACATAATTGAATAAATAAATAGGTGGCAAGAACAAACAACTTTCACTCATTAAAAATTCAATTACTAAATATAAGAGAAATAAAGTATACAATCTCTTTAGGCAAATAAGACACTTCTTTTGGTTTGCTTTTAAGTGTTCTTCAATGACTCATTAGAGGTTTAGTACCCAGGGTAGATCTTTTAGGAGATAGAGAAAATTTTAAGAGATCAAGTATGAGAGAAGTCTGACTCATTAACAAGCATGACCCAAAAGTGGATTTTGGAATCCAGACTTTCATTTTCACTTCTGGGTCGTAAGGCAAGCAGTTTTATTCCATCACTCACATCCCACCATGATGCACTGCCTTGTGACACACCCAAAAGCAAAGGGACAAACTGATTCAGAACTGGAACTTCCAAAACTGAGCAAAACTGGAGTTTCTGTCTTTATAAGTTGATTTATGTATTTGTTTTAGTGATAGAAAACTACAAATTTGTGGAAAACAAATTCCAGTGATATGCTAAAAATCAGTGGGAAAAGATTTGAAGAGAAACAGTATTCAGTATTACCATAGTCTCAAAGAACTGTTCCCAAAATATTGATCAGTTATGAAGCCAAAAATAGTAATGTCATAGTGGAAAATGCAGCACAAACTATCCTAATCACGTGATCCTAGTTACATCACCAGTAATAGACATATGAATGTGAGGACACAGTATTGCTTCTGTGCTTTTTTACATAACAAAAATCTAGTCATGAGTAAACCTCAGATAAACCCAAACTGAGAGCCATTCTGTAAAATAACAGACTAGTCCTTATCAAGAGTCAAAGTCATAAATGATAAGGATAGGATGGCACATTGCCACCAGTTTGAGAAAACTGAAAAACTGTCACAACTAATTGCAGTTTTTAGGGTTGTAGGTTAAATTCTGGAATAGAAAAAGGATATTAATGAGAACACTATCCAAATTATAATAAAATGTGAAACTTTAAAATACTGCACCACTGTAAATGTCTTAGGTTTTAATAATTGTATATGGTTATAAAAAATAGTTAATATGAGAGGAAGCTGGGTAATGGGTATATGAAAACACCCTGCACTTTTCCTATAAATCTAAAATTATTTTAAAGGGGACTTCTCACTTGTTTAGCATTTATAGCCACTCTATATGAAGACAATTTACACTGATGAAAATCAATTCCATTAAGTATAGGTGAGAAAAGATAAATAAAAAACACTTCAAAAAATGATTTTATGATGCAATGAATAATGCAAATTATACATATGAGTAGACGGCTTAAGGAATTTAAGAATGATCACAATAGAAGAATAAATGTTAACCATTTTACTAGAATAGTAGACATGAAATCATTCATGTGTATACAAAAATGATGTGATTACTAAAGATAACTAATGTTTATTAGTTCTTATTTGCCAGGTACATTAAATCTTCCAAAAAGCTGATGAGTTAAATATCCTATTTGACCTTTTCATGCAACTAAACAGCTTTCATAAAGTTACCAAGATAATAAGGAGCTGAGCTGTGATTTTTAACTCGGAATAAAAAACCTCCAAGACAGTATACTTGACCAGTAAAGCCCAAGACTTACCTTCGATGTTTGTGCTTTAAGATTCTTCTGTGGTAGATGCTAAGTTTGAATCTTACCATTTTCTGTCGTTACCAGTGAATAGTGGCATCTACACATGCTGGAACAAAGGAATCCATTTTATGGATGTGAAAGAGATTTTTTGTTTAAAAAGGAAAGAATGATGGTAGCCTTGAGTTCATGGTCCTTATACTCTTAACCCAGTGGTAGCAAGCCTATGTCACGCATGCCACAGCATCTCTGTTGGCACATGAGTCAAAGGTATGAGTTGTTATTTCTAAATTAAAACCTCAGCATTCAGGTTTAATTGCACTGTAGGCAATTTGCAATAAATAAGTGGGTTTTGGGTTGCAGTTTGGGGAGTTGATCTCTAAAAGATTTGCCACCTCTGGTCTAACCCACTGAGCTAAACTAGTAAAAGGATGCTGATGCCATAGGCGTGCTGCGATAGCAGCTCCCCTCGTCTGCCTGAGGCCTGCTTCAGAGGTCATAAGCTCAATCCAGCATTAGCACTTGCCATGATGAACCAGCTGATACAAGCAGAGAAATGAGGCCCAGTCACTTTTGTGGCCATTTGCTTTATTTCGCTTTTTGGAGTTTTGTTCTGTATGTATATATAAATCTCAAATAGCCCCAATTTTCCAGTCCTTGGAATGTATAAAGCAACTGGTAAAAGTTTTCATAGATGCAGCATATAATTGCCATTTTAACATTGTGCTTAACGCATCAACACGTTAGTCATTAATGAGGAATTTGAGGGAAATAAACCTGGTTCTCATCTCAGCAGCAAACAGCACACACACACACACACACACACACACACACACAGAGGCACAAAATAGAAAAAAGAGGGCAAAGTTTAATATGAAATAACCAAATCTTGTTCTACAGCCTGTTATCAACATTAGGCTTCTTTATAGGCAAACTTGTAAAACATGCCACTAATGTGCTGAATAACATATTTTTAATCTAAAAAATCTGACTTTTTCCCTCTATTAATAAAATAAAATATCAGAGGGGGTTTCCAGTTCACAAAGTATGGGGGAAGAAAGAACTGAACCTGGGTACTCAGCCAAAGCAAAAAAAAAAAAAAAAAAAAAAAAAGCTGAACATTCCTAACCCATTGGACTAGAAAATCTTATAACAGCTGATTTGTAATATCACAGCACATACCTAGTGGTGAAGGACAGCAGCCTGGGGAAGTCATGTGAATACTAAAGCTAGGAGTTAATTCCCTGATATCCTCACAATCTAATGTTCTAATTGAAGGAGCTGAGAAGGGTCACTTTTGACCATTGAGGGACTTTTCTCTAGTAATTTCTGCCAAAATTTGAAATAGCAGTCACATGATTTCTAGTTTACATAATGAACTTTCATGAACCTCAAGAAACAGTGCAAGTAAACTACATTTTGGTAATCCAACTGAAGGTAATTTTTAAATAAGACAATATTTAAAAACCCATGGAAAAACATTATACTCATCATTTATTCACTTCTCTTTTATAAAAAGTATGACATATGATGCCCCAAGGGGATGCATTAATTTGACAATAATATATTTTCTTCAGTTTTTATTTGATCAGTTTTAAAGATCACCACCCTAGGCACTCAAAAATCTCTTTTTCAGTTTTAATGAGCTGGATGCTGGTGGGCAGCTCATTTAACTTCTCCGGTCTCTCATTTATGGTCTACAAAATGAGTTTGTGAATAAATGGTAATGCAAAATCCTTCTGCATCTCATTCTCCTTGCATTCTGCAATGATGCTTTTGTCCCCACCTGGCTAGCCAGGTCAAGTCACTCACATAGTTTCCACCATCCTCCCTGTCACTCATCCTTGAACCACTTCTTTCTCCATGAGATAATAAATTCTGGGCAAGGTCTTGAGTTAAGGTCTTTGTCCATATATCCTCACTTGGATTAGATTTAGGATCCCTTGACTGACCATAACTTTGAATATGTCTTAGTGTCATTACTATTGTCATGGGTTGCACTGGGGATGGTAGATTGGAATTAACTTGCTGGGATTCCAGTAATGTTTCAGTGGGATTACAAATATAACTTTCCAGATTATGAGGAAGACTGGAAAAGGGATTACAATACTTGGATTACAATATACAATAACTGAATTACAATATTCAATATTTGGATTATAATAAGTTCCTGAAAGTCTGTTAGGTATTAATACATGATTAATGAAGATTTATCACCAGGTTCGCAAGACAAAAAGAGTAGAGGTTGTATTTTACTTACAATTTAATCACAAGGGTTATATACATTTTTTTAGGTATACCTTATATAATCCTGCCTGGCTCTTCAGATTCATCAAATCAATCCATACTTAAAATACTTCACTGTTCCCCCCTAACCATCTCCATTTCTTTCTATAATTCTCTATTTTAATTAACTACAAAAATACAAGCATGTGACTGGGGATAAATCTTAAATTCAAAAAGAAAAGTCATTCAACGGAGATTGATGGAGAGCATATTAAGTTTCTGAATTGTAATAACCGTAGTAAGTTTTCTTTTCTCTCTTTTTAGGGTTAGGACTTGGACCAGGATTCTGAAATAACTCTGTAAATGTCGTTTGCAGCATATTTTAGAGAAGGTTCAGATTTTCAAATTTGATAAGGCATTCCCATGGCCTGATTTATATGTCCGGGGTTTCCCTTGCCAGGAGCAATCTTTTGACTCAGAGCCTCTTGAACAATGGAACCGCAGAATATCACTAAGACTCAGTAAGCACTTGATATGCTTTTTCATGTAAAATATTTTAAAATCTACTTGATATAATTTAACATTCACATATTTTACAGAGGGCAGGACCTTGCTTTTACTGATAACTATTTCACACTTAAGTGGAAAGTAAGGATTAATTCTACCATATGTGAACACTGACATAGATGCTGCCAGTTGGCAGTCACAAAAAGGTTCACTGGTGTCATTTTTGGTTCTGAACATTCTACCAGTGTGACAGGGTCCCCTCCTAGATATCTAATTGTACTTTCAGATTCAACAAATGTAAAATTAAATGTAGGCTTTTCCCTACAAATCACTGGTGTGTTTTACTCTCCCTGAAACACCACTCTTTAAATTAGTCAGATGGCTATGCAGAGAGTTATCTCTGATATCTGTCTTTCCTTGACACCTCAAACCACTGCTCCTCAAACACTGTTAGCTTTCTCCACCATGCCTTTATCTCTCTCATATTTCTTTTCCAGTCACTATGTAAATTCAAAACCAAATTGCCACTAAGATCCTTACACGTTTTCTTTACCCATTGAGGAAATATTACTAGTAAAATGCAATAATCAGAGAAAGATAGGAAAAGATAAAGAATTCATTATTTGGAGACATATAAAGACACATAGAGGAGAAAGGGTGGAGCTAGACAGAGATCAAAGATAGAGATACAAAATAGAGATGGATAGATTAGGGATACAGATAAGGTACACACATAAATCCTGGTGGAGGGCTTTCCAACAATTCGGTACCTTTAAAGTTACAGCAGTATGTGAAACACGTGGGATCCTTTCTCTTTTAAAGAAAGTATTAATGAAGCTTAACAGTTACTGGAAAAGGATCCCAAGACCTTCTGAAAGGAAAGGAAGAAACCAACCCGGGTCAGAATTTTATGCAAATTGGGATGGACATAGACGGTGCTAAGGCCTAGTAGGCAAAGAGGTAAGGAGGAATGTAAAAGACAAGAGATTTCCGAGATAAAAATCTCTGTGATAATCAAAAAGCTTAAAGGGTGATGGCCCCTGAACCTAAGTGAGGTTGTTACCTGTCTTTCTAAATCTATGTTACCCCTACCATGGTCCAAAATCAGACCTCTGGACTATAGATTTCAATGAGGAAAGTTGTTGCTCTTGTGAACAATTCAAATGATAACTTCATCAAAAGTGAATATTGGGAATCCTAGTCTATTGGGTATGGAAGGACAATACCTGCAAATCAATACTGAAAAAGAGACATTCTCCTTCTCCTTGAAGCACCCATGGCCAAGGTTTCGATACAAGGGTCCTTCGCCAGACTGCCAAAGTGTTAAATTCACAGTGACGTCTCATTTTCCCCTGGGGCCACATCATGCTTGCTAGTCCTGGCAATAGAGAAGCTAGATTGAGAGTAGCTCCCCTCAGAGAGTATAGACATTTCTATTCTTTTCTCATTTTCTTTTCATCTTTTCTTTCTCTTCTGTCATGAAATAATAG
>RJWT010012842.1:0-22159 GCA_004365215.1 Cuniculus paca
TCAGAGATTTCAGGTATATGACTTCCATTTTCTTCCATGACTGTATCTCCCATACTTGTTCTCTGTGGGCTGGAGGTCTGAGATTGCCTTTTGTTCCTTCCTTTTGTCATTCTCCTGGGTTCCTCCCAACAAGCTGTTTGTGGGGTCCCAGGCATTTCCCACATTGGTTGTCCCTCCAAGGTATAGGGGAATGAACAGGTACCTGGGTTCCTCTGACCCCTGATTTACAAGGAGGTAGCAGGGTGTGGGACAGGGTCTGGAGGGCAGAGGCAGATCTGCTTGAGAACTCTTTTAAATAATGAAACTAAACATTGATTTTTTTTTTTTTTTGGTACTGGGGATCAAACTCACGGCCTTGTGCTTACTAGGTAAGCACTTGAGCTGCTAAGCTAAATCCTCAGAAAAAAATTTTTTTAATTGATTAATTCCTTTGCATTGTTGGGATTGAACCTGGGAAATTATGTGTGCTGAGAAAGTTCTTTGCTTTTGAGTTATATTCCCAGGCTTTATTCTGTTTTAAATATTAATTATCCATCTCTATCATAGACTAGGTTTACTTGAATTTTCTAGACAGAATTCTAAGCTTCCCTTCCCCTTGTCTGTGGGAACACAGTATTATCTGTGCGGTAATCAATGCTGGTAACTGTTAGTTAAAGATATGCCATTTGCAAGCACTGCATTAACTTTAGGGTAACAAATGTGGTCTCCTGTGAGTTAAATGGAGACTGTTAATGGACTCCTTGCATATGACATATTTCAGTACATGTGGTAAGTTTAGATATGACCTATTTCAATCCTTTACCTCCTTTCCACAGCGCCATTTCAAAGATGAGGAAACAGACCCAAAGACTTCAAACTCTCACGACTATTATGTAACCTCCACTTTTAAAGAATAATATTTCACACTTTATATTTGTTTCCTAAAATGATTCAATAAAGAAAAAGAAGCATTTGCTTGAATTTGGTCCTAATTATGTTTGGCATCATGATTTCCTTCCATAAAGATTTTTAAAATAAGATTGCAACAGCAAAACCTTCTAAGAGTAAGTTCTGTTAACCTTGTTGACAATCATTGATGTTGTATAGCTATGAGAGACATAGGCTTTGTGAAAAGGCTTCCTCTCTTTTAATTGACAGCACACTAAGCCTCGTAGAAAAACAGAAATAGGAAACTGCATATTGATTCCAAAGCAAATCAAGTTAAGCATCTTCTGTGGACATATAGCCAGATAATAAAACTCAAGAAAATAATGTATGCTCTATTTTCAGCTGAACTAGAAAATCTCCTTAAACTTTGCATGCAGTATGAAAATAAGGTTTCTGTAGTACCATTACACATTGTTTCCATGAGTGTTTATTAAGAATCCCCAAACTTTTTTCAGTAATAAATTGACTGACATATCTATGCATTTAAATCTTTTATTGGTTACTGATTAACTTAACTGCTGTGCTTGACAAACCTTCATAATAAATAAGCCAACCAGCAAGCAGATCACAATCTAACCAGCTTTGTTTAAAGGACTATCACTAAAACATGATTTACACACTAATGAATTTTGCAATCAGCATGTGGTGGTGTACAAGTTTCAACATGAATCTAAAATGTAGAAATTCTAAGACATTGAAGTTATTAAAAATCACACCACAATGCAACTACTTTTAATTAAAAAGAAATATATCATATTCATATTTTGCAGCAGTATTATGGCATATGAAAAGGATAACTCAGTGTTACTTTTTGAACACATTTTAACAAACATGCCTGCTGTTGCTTTGAAGAATAATGATTCCTTTTCAAGATCAAATTGCTTGCTATACTGATTCAAATCAAGAAAAAATATCAAAGTAAAACTGTATTTTATATATACACATAAGCCATGTAAGTAGACAAGGCGACTAATGATGGTGTGTCAGTAAGAAAAATTGCATACATATATTTTCAAGTTGACCAAATTCTTGAAGAGCCTATATAAATCATTGATTTTCTTTCTCTGTTTCCATTAATTAAACTGTGGATGGCGAAACTAATAAAATAGCTTTAGCACAAAAAAATGATTCACAGGTCTTTCTGTATAAAATTTTAAAAAATTTTCGAAGAACTTAAGTTATAAACACCTGTCTGGACAGATGTCAAAATACAGAGTGTTCTACCATTGTGCTATGTAAATATCTGACACTATGTTATTACTCTTCAGTTAAATATTCACAGTGAGATTTTATGATCTTTTTAAAAGAAAACTTGCAGGAGAGAGTAACTTCATCTTATAGAACACAAAAGCACTTTAAATGAATGAATTTTAGGATGAATAATGAAAAATAATATCCCATGTTAGATTTTACATCTTATTGCAAATACCTGGAAATTTTAGATCAAGATTTTATAAACCATTCAACATCATGTCATATAGATGTAATATATATATAACCATACTATTAATTTTGAGTATTTTCCTGAAAAAGAATTTTGTGAGCATCTTATATATAAATAACAGAGAGAATTTTATTTAGAAAAAATATGGCATTGCTGAATTTTAATTGTCATGGAATATATATTAAAGTACAACAAAACAATGTTTTTCCAGAAAAGAAAGCTGAAACTGTCATGATACAAATACAATAGTAGTTTAGCACGGAAGACTTCAAGGAAAGGAGTATTTAGACTCAGACACTGGGCTGCTGAGATGTTATTTCATTGTGTTCTCCTTTACCCCAAATCCTTTAGATTAGACACAGCTAGTTTACTTGATGAACAGTCTCACATTAGAGTTATAACTGCCTGAAAAGAAAGTTTTTAATGGTTTTAAAGTGATTAAGGAAACAAAATCTCTTTTCTTTTCTTAGAATTTACTAGCCTCTTTTGCACTAATACATTACAGGAACAGCCACAATTTCCTTATACTGCTAGAAAGAATTCTTCAGCAAAACACTGTAATTCTGTGTCAACAAGACTAACAATAGCAAGAGCATCTCACTGTTTACTTAATGAGCTGGAAATGGAAGTGTGAAGGTGAAAAGACAGATTCTAGGTTAGAGACTGGCAAGGTGAGACAGCTTCTTTAGCACAAAGGAAAAAGCCCCTTGAAATGTTTCAAATAAACACAATGCACCTTCCCTCCCTCCCTTCTTCCCTCATTCTTTCCTTCCTTTCCTTCATTCTACTTCAGTGTTACTTGGAAAATCATCCTTATCTGTCTTAAAAAAATTCTGAGGTAGATTAATTTGCTCTTTAAACCATCAGACTTGATGTTGATAAATTTAACTGGCTTGACTTTGGAGAACATCAGCATATGTTTTAACATCCTTTGTAGCAAATGCTTCGTGATACCTTGGTGTGCAAGTCATGCAAAAGCGTTATCAACTATCAATATCATCATTGTTTTAATCATTAATGGAACCCATTGAAACTGGTGATGAGTGATCAAGAAATCTCAGGAACACAGATATGTCAGTTAATGTCCCCTTCCTCCTGAATCTTTTGTACTTATTCATATCTAAGAACCCATTGTAAAATTCAAAGCACAAAAATAAAAACAAATAATGTCAGGGACATTTATGATGATGTCTGACACTGCAGTTCATTTTTTGAGTAGAGAGCACATAGCAGCCTTACTTTTCCTGATTATTATTCAATCTAGGGTAGCATAATGTAAACAGATATATACTAGATTTAACCATCCCTGGGATTCTGAAGCATGCTCTTATGATTTCTTTTTCATCATTGCCTAGAATTATTTAGGTAGTACAAGAAGAACTATGCTTTTTTAACCTTCTGAGTTTTCTAAACCACATTGTCCAGATTACTTATAAAATAGTCCAAATCTCTCTTTTCTATATTTGTCTGTGTAACACTCGCAGGGAAAAATGCTAATCTGATGCAGAAGCTGCTGAACATTAGTCAAAATAAACCCTTGTTTCAGTCTTGTACACATTAAATAATTCTCACTGATGAAAATTGGAGTGGGGCAGAGAGGGAGGGGAAAATAGGAAGTTTGCAGATGGACTTTCTACCCGGTCTCATTTCCAACCAGGTAAAACAGAGTTCGAAAGGCCCAAATCCTCAGCAGATTTGCACAGCACAGTAATAGCCTTTATGCTTAGAAATTTATGGGCCATGGACAGTTTATAAGAAACGATGTAGTTCATCAGAGAGCTAGACTGATGGGGCATATGGGAGCATTCTGCACAGGAAGTTGGGTTTTGGAATAATACTTACTTTGATAGAGTTGTTTTGTTAGCTAAGTAAAACAGTAGGGAAGGCAATGGCCACTTAGGCTTCAAACATAAATATATATTTGTAAGTCACCCAGCTGCCTAATTGAGAGTCATAGTGTTTTCACTGAGTATATCTTTACCAGAATGTAGTAAAAGCAGCATCATCAACAAAACCCTAGTCCCGGCATAGATTCATTTAATCAGTCTTTGATAGTTCTGAGATAATTAAATGCTGTCTAAATGCTTCTCTCTCAAAGTCAAAGGGTGAAGGGATGGTTAGACACATGTTTTGGGGGGAGGGAGGTTCTTTCGTATTTAAGGTATAGAGATGAAAAGTTAAGCCTTATGTTACACTCAAGATAGCAGAGGGCTGTTATCAGAGGTTGAAATTGTGGTGCCCTGGCCTCCTGATGGGGAGAATTGGGAAGCCAGAGGAGCCAGGGTTGACCATGCAATTGTCTGCTGCTTTCAGGTTTCACAGAGGAAGGTTAAGCAGGAGGTGGCTTGTTAAATTTGAGCAGAGAACTGGAAAATAAGATTTCACACTCCTGAGATGGGGCAGGCTGGTAGTTTGGAATTTGGCTGGGAGATCTGAAAAAGGTCGGGTAGGCTATGGAGTTTCTTAGATTGTGTTTTAGTGCTTATGAAACAACAACAAAATAGGTGTTATGAAAAAGGCAAAGAGTCTATATACACATGCAATCAAACCAAGCATCTTAAGTAAATAGGCACTTTAAAACTCACACCATTACTTGGGCATGTGGAAATCAGATGCATGACCTCTTCTGTTTGCCTGGACCTACTAGAATGCAGGCCTCACTGATGTTGTTTTAGGACCAACTGTATCCTCCATTCAAGCTCTCTCTCCTGTTCTCAAATTCCTTTCTCTTTGTGGCCCCAGCCTTTTACTTGGAACTGGGATTGTATTGCAAGTGCCAGTGGGAGTCTGAGGTTTGGATTCCAGTCTGAGGTTGGTTGTGAGGCATTAAAGCAGGACACTGATTGTCTTATGGGCCTTGCTTTCCTTCTTGGAGGGGCTGATGGATTGGGTCCTTGAGGTGCCTTTGGATTCTGACATTATTTTGTGTTATATTTTCTCCTGCTCTTCTGGGACAACTGTGAACCTTCTAATTGGTTGCTTTTTATAAAAATTGTTCCCATTAATGCTATTGACCTGCATTTATATCTAATCCTCTGTTTTGATTATTTTTCTGTTTTTTACTTCTAGATTTTCTGATATTCTTTTTGACTTTTGGTTACCTTTGAGACTAATTTTATCTTTAAATTGTTATCTAATATGTAATGTTTTGCCTCTTCAAGCATTCATTGGTCCCGTTTCCTCCATATTTGATCTTTTCTAGCCTAACATAGCACTAAACAGAGTTTGGACATTTTATAAATATTTCTTGATTGATTGGTTTAATAAGATTCCTCATGTTTCAGACCTCCCATCTCCTTGATTTGGCTTTGGATTCTGGGCCATCTCCTGAGTTTTTGGAATTGGAGTTAAAGCCATTCTTCACCTTCTGTAATATGAACACTGGGTCAGGCAACTCACACCTGCACAATCTCTAGTCTTAAATCCTCGATTCTTAAGGGGCTGACTTAAAGGATGACTCAGTCTCATTTCCCCTGCTTCCACCTAAAGGGAACAGGAAACATAAAAGGCAGTAAGTATATTGGATGGCCATCAAACTTCTAATAGTTTGACTGTGCTAGGAAAATTAAACTGTGTAGTGTCAAAAACTCCCAAACACTTTCTTTTAGTTTCAATTTGCAGGAATATAAAATGAGAGGTTTCTCTACTAACAGTTACAAATGTTCTAAAATAACAACCCACTGGAGAGGTACAGATAAGAATCCTTAAAAGTATAACCTTAAATTAGATCCACATTTCCCTATACTATAAAACATTAAAAGAATTTAATAGCATGGAGAAAATGTTACTCATTGCCCATTATCTTACTACTAATCTCAGTATTCCTATGAAAATGTGATAAATTTTGTACTATATTAAGCACATTTTAGTGTACACTTAAATGGACTATTTATTTTTAAATCTGGGAAGGCAAATGATTGGTTTTCATTAATTAACTTTTTATTAAATTGAACTTGCAATAGAGTATAATTGAAAATGGTTATTTCTCTAGTACTATTCTGTAATGTATTTTGCTAAGACTCTCTGAGAGACTTTGTATGTCTTACAGCCCCATCACAATCTAGTTCTCAGTTCTGCCATTTTAAATATTTTTAAAGAGGAATAAGGTTTTGCTTTGAAAAACCAACCAGTTTGTTGTTACTAAAGGATAATCTTAAGTACCTCTTGCTTTAAGAGACATAATACACTGCAGTTAGAATTTTCTGCTGAAGTAGGGACTTGCAAGATAATTTACTAAGCATTCATAATGTATAACTTTAGCAATACAGTTTATGTGAGTTGGATAAAACTTTAGGAACACTTATACTTGCAGAAAATACCATGGGAATATTAAGGAATCTGTAACATGAAATTTTTGGAGGGGATTATCTCTTTATCTCTCCAGTATCATTACGGTAGTCTAAAATCCAGTTTAACAGAATATAAATACTATGATACAAAAACTAAAGACATTATAAAATGCTTGAATGATGGAAACTTATTAATGGAATTACTTTTAAAAATCCAACTTTATGGTATTACTCTTTTTAGATTTATAAAATTGAATAAAAAAGAACCAATGAAGATTTTTCTTAAAGTTTGCTGGTGTATTGCTGTAAATGTAATGCTAAAAGGTACAAAATCAGACTAATGCCTCCCCCATTCATTGAACTGTCATGTAGCTTACTGCCTATGACTTATGCATTTGTTCATCAAGAGTGATCATCTAGAGCAGTGAACTTCAGGTAGTGCAAAGTTCTTTTTTAGAGACTTAAGGAAAACTGATGATTACATTTTCTCCAAGTAAAAGGATACTATATTGTTCTGGAACTTATTATTTAGGAAGATCTATTTGTGACTTTCTCTTTTAATCAAATTTGAAAAGTGACATTATAAAGCTTTATCATAAAGAAATGTATTGTCTTAGTGTAGTAGTCTCTTTAATTGTGAAAGCAAGTTATCTTTACAATCAGTATGTACACCAAAGGAGGCAGTGTTCATATAAAACTGGATAAACTGGGAAATCTTAAAAGGTGCCTTTTCCAACAGAAGGGGCTAAGAATAGGTCGATTTGTCTGCAAGGACAAATAGGAGGATTTTCGTGTACACTTGGGCTCCACGTGAAAAAAATATGACAATGTGATCCTGTGGATACCAAAGCACCACGACCAGGAGAGTGGTCTGAATGTTTCCTACTCCCATAATGTAGAGATGGCAAATAAGTAAATTACCCTAAAAGATGTTAGAAAATTGATGAAACACAACAAATGAACACAGTTCTGTTAATATTCTTCCTCCATCCCCAGAATCCTGAAGGGATGAACTTCCTTGGAAGATGACCTTATAGTATGAACATAGGAACTTCTGTGAAGAGGGACCAACAGACGTAATAATAAGGATTAACTGCTCCAGATGTGGACATTATAGACTAATCTAAAGGACATGGAGTCATTGTGTTCATTTTGAGAGAGAAAAAATCACAACAAAGCATTAGAAAAACACGGAATAGTAGAAACATATTTGGAAAAGAGTCAAATAGAAGTTTTGGAAATAGAAACAAAACAAATTTTTAAAATTTAATGATATTTTACAAAGATATGCTAGCTTGATTATTAGACAAATGGAGCAATTGGACAAAACAGAGAGTTGGAAAACATATGCAAGCATGTGTAGAGATTTATTATTTGACAGATGTGGCATTATGGTTTGTTTAGTGGGGGAAAACAATATTCAATAAATACTATGGTGTCAAATGGTAACCATAGAGAAGACAAAAATGGATCCCTCCTTTCACAAATAAAAAATCAAATTTGAGATAGAGACTTAAAAATAATACTCAATTGTGTATAAATACCATATTGTTTTATCTATTCATCTGTTGATGGACATATAAATTGCTTCCAAGATCTAGCTATTATGAGTTGTGCTGCTATAAACTTGGGTATGCATATATCACTGTAATATGATGTCTTTAACTCTTCCAGAAAGATATCTAGAAGGGGAACAGCAGAGAAAGATACATTTGAGTCATTTGTAGGAAAATGCATGTACTTCAAAATCATAGTGTTAAGTGAAATAAATCAACACACAAATTTAAATATCTCATGATTCCTGTTATATAAGAAACCCAAAATATAAATAAAGTAAAGATCAAAATAAAAGATAATAAGAAACAGGAAGATAGGACTTTTGCAAAAGGGAAGAGGGTCAAGAGATGTAGTGGAGAGGGAAGGAAGAGAAAGGGGATGAAAAAATAATTAAGATGTGCTATGTGTGTGTACTAACTCTCCACAATGAATTTAATCATCATGTACTGCAAACATGTACTAATAAAAATAAAAATTAAAAAAGGCTTAAAGTAAAAATAAAATTTTCAACTTTAAAGGAAATTTTGTAAGGAAATATGTCATGGTGCAGAAGACATTCTTAAAGTAATTACAAAATAAAACCATTAATGGTAGGATAACTGGATGACTCCTCATGCCAAATAAAACATTAACTCAAAAGTGCATAAAACATACATGTAAAAGCTAAAACTATGATACTATTATTGGAAAAAAATAAGGGTAAATTTTTATCACCTTGATTAGGCAATGGTGTCTTGCCTATGACATCAAAAGCATAAGCAACCAAAGAAATAGATATATTGGACTATATTGGACTTCATCAAAATTAAATTTATTTTTGCTTCAAAGGACACTGTCACAAAATTGAGAAGAAAACCTACAGAGTGGGAGAAAGTATATGTAATCATATCTAATAAAGTATTAGTATCCATAATAATGAGCACACACAAGCAATAAAAGACTAATAGGCCAATTAAAAAAAGGAAAGGATATGAACAATTTTTTTTCCAAAAGAAGATATGCAAATAGCCAGGAAGCTAACAAGAAGATGGTTAATATTGCTAGAAAAATGCAAGTCAAAACCATAATAAGGTATCAAATCATTTCACAACCACCAGAGTGACTATAATAAAAAAGAAAGGTGGACAATTGAGGGCAGGAGAGTATGTGGGCAAACTAGAACCCTCATACATGGTTGGCAGTAGTGTAAAATGGTTCAGTTGCTTTGGAAAACATTCTGGCAGTGACTCAAAATGTTAAATGTAGAGTATCCATATGACCCAGAAATTCCACTTAGGCACATACCTAAGAGAATTGAAAACATATGGCCACTCGGAAAATTGTGCAGGAAAAATTGTTCATAACTGTAATATTCATGATAGCTCCGATAGAGAAAACAACCTAAATTTCTACCAATTAATGAACAGATAAACAAAAGGTGGTATATGGGCACTACGGAATATTATTCAACCATAGAAAGGAACTAAGTACTGACACATTCTACAACTTGCATGGGTCTTGAAACCATTATGCTTAGTGGAAGAAGTCATCATGAAAAGCAACATATTATATAATTCAACTTACATAAAATATCTTAACTAGTTAAATTCATAGAAACGTGTCATGATAGAAAAATATAGTGAATATTTAAATTTTAAGAAATATTATTACAGTAAAAAATACATTGCCATTAATCCGACATCAATATACTTCCCCTCACTTTAAACACACGTCATTATTCTTACCATGTGAAGCATTTCTGGAAGTCCCCTTTCGTGAGTGTCTTCAGTTGCTCTGCCATATGGTGTCACAATGTCCTGAGTCAATACAAAACATTTACTTTCTCGTGGTCCTTTTGACTTTTGGGAATAGCTGAAAGTCATGAGGGTGCCGGATCCAGTGAATAAGGCAGATGAGGACATGCCTTAATGTTTCTACGGCCCTGCATTTCTGTTGGGTGACACTCAGAAGTAGCATTTGTTGTATTTTTGATCGCACCTTATAAAGACACTCACTAGGCAAAGACAAAATTTTTGCCAAGTAATATGCATCAGATAAAAACAGGAAATCCACAAAAGAGGAAAAACCAAATGACAGACATGTAATAATCAGTGATTTGCAAGTTAAAACAATAATGAGAAAAGTAAAACCTCAAAAGAGATACATGTCCAAAAAAGAAAAAGACAGTGAATTATAACCTAGTCATACAATGTATGAAAATTGAGATATTATAATAGAGAAAGTAGGTCAGCTGTATAAATGTAGCTAAATACCAAAATTATACTACTGAGTAACAAATACAGTTCATAAAATGGTATTGATGACAAATAACATTTATGTGAGAACTTAAAATGCACTTAAATGTAAATTGTTAAGCAGCATATTGTTTTGTATATATCCTTGTAATAGTAAGACTTCAAAACTCTTGACAGGATTCCTAGAGTCTTCAGAATATCAGTCAATCTGGGGAGGAAAGGAAGCAAATTGTTCAGGAATAAGACAATGGAGAACTTCCATTTCATCTGTTCCATTTTATTTCTTTTAAAGAGTCAGAACAAGGGCTGGGGACCTAGCTCAGCGGTCTAAGCGCCTGCCTGGCAAGCGCAAGGTCATGAGTTCAATCCCCGGTACCGCAAAAAAAAAAAAAAAAAAAAAAAGTCAGAACACAGAATAATAAAAATCATTGTTACAGGTAGTAATCATTAAATGTTATTTTTCAGGTGGAATTTAAAAAATTTTTATTTTTGCATATTAGCAGTATACAATGAAGGTCATTTCAGCATATTTGTATGGGTATATAACACACTTTTATTACTTTTACCCCATTTATTCCTTTCTCTACTTTTTTTCCTCTTTCCATGACTTCCTTTCTCATCTCTAATGGTCTATCTTTTAATTTTCTGTCACCTACCCCTTCTCTCTTTTTCTTTTCTCTTTTGAGTGCTAGTATAAGACAAAATGTGATATTTAACTTTCTGAGTCTAGCTGATTTTACTTAACATGATGGTCTCCAGTTCCACCCATTGTCCTGCAAATACAACATCTATCGTTCATCTGTTGACAGGCATCCAGGCTGTTTCCACAGCTTAGCTATTCTTACGGCACCGCAATAAATGTGGGTATTCAGGTATTGCCATGGTATGCTGTCTTTAATTCTTTTGAGAATAAACTAAGGAGAGATATAGCTGGGTCAATTGCTAACTCCAGTTTCTAGTTTTCTGAAGAACCTCCATGCTTATTTTAAAGGATCAGAATAAAACGTGGCATAATAAAAACAATTGTTACTTTTAAAGATTGTTAAATAAATATTTTAGATACTCTTTTCTACTGTTCACACTGGCAGTTAGACATTATGTCATGCATAAGATTTGTCACAGAATTACCCAAAATTTGTAATTTTTTTTTTTGTAAAAATGCCTGTTTCAATCCTTTGCCTACATTTCTGTTGATGTGAGCCTAGTGGGTCAAATGAAAAAATTCTACGCAGGAATTTGGCTGTGTTTGTTTAACCTTTCCCCCAACTAGGCCTTTGTAAACAGGAATAAGAATAGTTACTGAGAAAAAAAACTACTAGGCCTTTATGGCTGACAAATGATGATAATGATGGTGACAATGGTCTAATCACAATCATTCACTGAGCATGTTCTATGGACCTAGTCTGTGAGCTTGGTACATTTTACCTTGCTTAATCTTCACTATAATCCTAAGAGTTAAGTCATATTAGCACCCACTTAAAGATGAGGAAGTCGACTCATCTGGTGCAGCATGTTGAAGGTCATTCAATGGGCAATGAAAACCTGAGTCTAGGTCCGTCTGACTCCTAGGATTGCCTAAAGCTATCCTGGTTTTAGCACTGAACATCTCACATTCCAGGACACATCATATCAGTTCTGGAACTGAGGTTCACCCATTAACTTTTTTTTAGGGCAGGAGTTCAATTAAATTTTACTCAAGGGTTAATTCAATAAATATCATTTATTATTTTTCATACATGTTGAAGATTCGCAATATAATAGGGATACAACTTTCTTTCTTTCTTTCTTTTTTTTTTTTTTTGAGACAAGATCTCACTATTTAGTTCAGACTCATCTTGAACTCATTATGTAGCCTGGGCTGGCCTCAAACTCACAGTGGTCCTCCTGCCTCAGCTTCCTCAGTGCTGGGATTACATGTGCACCACCATGCCCAGCTTGCCTTGTAGGTTTTATACTTTTTGATATACAGACATTTCAAAGTTTTATGGAGCAAATATCTTTTCTTTTATGCCTTTTCCCCTTGCTTTTACGTTTAGATATTCTTTTGCATGCTATCAGCCAAAAATTATCTGTATTTTTTTCTGGTTCTTTTATAGCATACTTTGTAATTCAAAGTGAAGTGGGAATATGCAGGAAATGGAAAGACTTTCAGGCACATGTTCCCTTTCCCAGGTTTGGGTAAGTATTTCAAAACTGTATGCTTACATGTTTGAAATGTTTATCTCAGGAACTGATCTAAAATCCATAAGTTAAGGGAATGAAAATTCTTTCCAATGCATTCTCAATGTGCAGTGCACATGTATCCAATCTGCAATCGGCAATCATGTCAAAATGTGTCAGCTCATTTCATATTCTTTTAAACTATCCTTTGATTAAGGGAGTGCTGTATCAACTTCTGGGAGCTTGCAGTCAAATCTACCTTCAAATTATTAGCACCTGGTGAGAAATGTCCTTCTCATTTTAAACACTAGTTCATCATGTCTTATTTGTAATTCATTTGATGATTTTGATATATCATTATAAATACTGTATGTGACTAACTCTTTGCACTGAAGCTTTGTTCTTGCAGAAATGGCAGGAGATGTGTATTGCATATTGCATCCTTGATACAGATGTTGTCTATCTACACCAAGCAGGTGTGGTGTTAGGCTAAGATGACAAATCACCAGTTCCAAATGTCTTTATCTGGGAAACATGATGTCATTAATGATTTCCTTGCACTATGGATCTAACTTAGTTTTCTGGCCCACGTCATAGGAAAATATTCATGTATTTCCTGTTATAGATGATTATGAGAATAAAGCTTGTAAACAACCAGAGAATACACATATTGGGTTTTGCTGGCCATATAATCTCTATTGCAACCACCCAAATTTACCTTTGTAGCAGCCATGAGTAACAGTCTTCAAACGGATGGGACTGTGGTCCAATCATATTCTGCTTACAAAGACAGGTGGTTTACTTCATTAGGTTTGAGGACTATGGTTTGTCAACTACTGTGTAGTCCAAAAATTCATGTCTTCACAACTGAATATTACTTGAAAGGTGGGAGTGAGTTGCTATCCTGGAAAATAATAAGCAAGTGCTCCTATCATTGGTACTTTAAGAATTTGACTTGAATATCTTAAAGTTAAACTGTAAAGCCCATTGAAAGCTGAGAAAACGATCATTGTATAACATGGAATTCTTTGTTGGAAAGGTTGTGTCAACTGCAAATGAAAGACTGCCCACTCCCCCGCACTGAGGATCAAACTCACAACCTTGTGCTTGCCAGGCAGGCACTTACACTATTGAGCTAAATCCTCTGCCCAAGATTGGTTTCTTAAAGGTCCTTTGATATTGCGGCCCATAATTTTCTTCCCAAACGAGTCTTTCTGTTCTATGCCCAGAAACCTGAGTATAACAATTTCAGTGGCATCCAAGATTAGAGGCAGGAAAGCATATAGATGACACGTATTTGTTAGAGTTTCTTTCCATGTAATTTTAAAAACCAAATACTTCAGAGTCCCAAGTTATAAATTTGGATGATCTGCAGAGCTTGTGCATTGAGGTCACCAAATAAAAGTTTCATTCTAAATAGCCTTGCTTCAAGCTTTAGTAAATCAGAATGACTAATGAAACTTTCGCTACTCTTATTAATGGATTTCTACACGATACAGACTGTAATGTATGTGTCAGTTTCTGATTGGGTATTGTTAATCACGTTATAAAACTGAGTACAATTTGGGAGGGGTGAATTTTATATACATATATGCCCAAATGTTTATACTTTGAATGGGTAAGTTATATACATTCATACCACATACATGTATGTACATACAAACATATATGTATACACTGTCTCTTAAAATGTCTCTTACAATACCAAATATCCATGTATATTTACTTCTGCAAAATTGTAATGCCATCAGTGCTGAGAGGAAGTTGGATTCCATACTTTGAAGAATTGCATAGTCTGTGACTAGGCTTTTGTTGTTATTACTATTGTATTTTGTTTATCTTTACAGTCCTGGCAAGTATTTTTGTTACACTTTGACAATTGGCTTATTTCTGGAAGCACACTTAAGTCATTGGAGATAATATATAGAAAATAAGAATGACATCTTTGTTCAAAACTAAGGTGAAATGTTAAAGTAATGGTTTGAGCTTTTGGTGTCTTATAATGTAACTAAAAGATTTTAAATATTTTATGCAATGGGAGAACCATTGAAATATAGATTGCCTACTAAGATTAATTTTTGAGGAACAATGTGGCTATAGAAACAAAATCTGTTTTGAAAGGCTCATTTCTGTGTATTCATAACTTGTAAAAATATGTTTCATGTGCTTTAGAAAGATAATTTTGACAATTACAAGAGTAATACCAAATAATCATGTTTCCTTTTCACTGATAAATAAATTGAACTAAGAAACTGAAGATTAACAAGACAAAACAAAATAAAATGGATGGCATTACTATCAATAGAGCTTAATAAATTGTGTCCTTTCAAAAAAATCTACAAATGCCTTGCTGCTAATTTCCCAGACTTTTACCCATGTGACACTGAGGTTTGATGACGGAAGCTTCCCTTCTACAGTACCTGTACTTTACAAGGGTTTGAGGATGTCATTCTGGGATATTTTGAGAAGTAATTCTTTATTTCTTTCATAGTGGAGGCAAGTTTTGGAAGACAGCAAGGGGGAGCACTAGTGGTTAACGAGCACGTAGTCATGAAAGAGAGAAGCAGCGTTTAGAAGAACAACATATGGGATTGTTTTTATTTATAGTAGATTCACCTTGAGGGAGATAAAGTCTTATGTTACCAAAGAAATAGAAGCAACTGCTGGGGATCTAACTCAGTGGTCTAAGCGCCTGCCTGGCAAGCTCAAGGTCGTGAGTTCAATCTCCGGTGCCGCAAAAAACAAACAAATAAACAAAAAAACAAAAATAGAAGCAGCCACAAATATGTTGGAATTGAGAATGTGGGCACATCACTTTTTGGTATGCTTTTTCTTTCTTAATATATGTATGTGTCCCTCCATACAAAAACTCATTGTGAATTTTCTAGTTGCCAAAAGAATATGTACTTAATGACGAACATTCTAAAAACAAAGAAGTATAAGAATAAGAATTACTTATTGATGAACTTAATGGTAAATACTGAATTTATATATTTTCCCCTTTATGTTATTTTCCCTTTCTTTTTTCCTTTTTCTCTTTTCCCCTTTCTGTCTTTCCCCTCTGTTAAAAGAAGATTGTATCATATGTGATGTTTCATAAATTGCTTTTTTTATTTTAAAAAACAAAACAACAAAAAAGAATGAAAACGATACAGAACTTCAAAAATTAGTAGGAAATTAACACTAGTTGATGTATTGCATATTGTTATCTAGGAAGTAGTTGCTCAGGTCACAAGGGGAGGGAACAACTGGGGTGCAGGAGGGGAGAGTGGGAAGAAGGAAAAGATTATATGTATATAGGCATATATATATATATATATATATATGTGCATGTATAAATTGCTTTTTTATATAGTAATGCATCTAAATATCTCTGGCTATATATTTTTGGTCAGTGTATTTTTTGCAACATAATTTATAAATTATTTTAAATACTTTCATTTTTACAATTATAGAATCAATAAATGCTCATATAAAGTAATTCAGATAATATACAAACACACAAAAAATCATTTTTTGTACTACTGCCAAGAATTGCTGATTTTTGTTCCCCAGACTACTTGGATAAATATATTTATACTAATATAAACTTGGGAAATTCTGAATTACATGCATTTAAAAAAATCTTTTGATGTAGGATTTTTCAGAGGTTTTAACATGCTGATGTGAATTATGATGTCACAAAAGGGATAAAATATTAGGTTTTCCAAACTTATTTGACCAGAGAAGCTTTATTCCAATAGATTACTTTTTCTCAGAACTTTGGTAAACAATGTTCTTTTGATGTGTACACAAACACACACAGATATATTCGTGTAGTCTCTGTTTACTTATTTCTTGGTGATTGTTTTTATAATTATTTAATGAAATTAATGTTTTAGGGGCACCTATTCACATCAATAAATGAGGAACCATGTCAGCATTTTTGATGGCTTTGAAATTTACCACAGTTTAATATTTTATTTTACCAATTTTTCAAACAGCTCATTATTGATGGACATTTAGATTATTTTTCTTTTTTAACAACATAAATTTTATTGAGTCAACACTCATATACCATTCTATCCAGTTATTCTCTAAAGATAAATTCCTAAAGAAGAGACAGGACAAGCCTTTTATTTTTATCTGTATTCCCAAGTTAATTCCTTTTGCCCAGGAATACAACAGTTTTCCACAAAAGTAAGAAGATTTAGCTCCAGTATGTGTACTCCTGAAGAACGAACCAATAATAATAGAGAGTGCTATCAGAGATATGGTTTTCTAGGACTTGGAAGTATTCACAAGACTGATCATGCATTTGTAAAGAGGAGTTCTCATGATGGTTTTCCAACATAGAAGCTCATTTATAGTGAGCGTCCTTCTTTAAAAATAAAATAAAGACTCCAAAAATATTATCCTCCTCTCCCTTGTGGAGAAGTAAAAAGCACAAGAGGAACAAGACCTTCTGAGTTTTTAATGAAGAGGAAACATTTTAAATTCAAATGAAGATTTTAAAATAGATCCCTGATGTTTGTACAGATGAGTTGCCTCTTCTCACTAACACCTCACGTATCCTATCCGGTGTTTTATTATGACTACATTCCATCGAAAGTCTCATAAGTTATTTCAAGGGAGTTTACATAGGTTGGCCCTTATTCTGCTTAGAATAAAAGCAAATCCAGTTGATCAGCTTTGCTGCGTGTAATGGAGCCATCATTGAAGCTTCTGAACAATTGCAGGACTGAGCAAAAGCTATTGTTTGCTTATGTGGTCGACTGAGATGGGGAATGTTAATGTTATCCCCAAGCACACTTTTTAATTTATATCAAATTGTATAAACAGGGTCACTAGTGCTAAATGGGATGTCAATGACCTATGAAGATCAGAAAGTAAACAAAAGATCTTAAAATAAGCATGTAACCTGAACACCTCCTGAGCTGTTGTACATTGAAAGGCAATTGTTTACATCAAGAAAGGGAAAATTACTTAGTACTAATTCTGTCTGTGGCAGGCTCCCTTTTCCCCAATCCATCAGCAGAATGATGGTGGACAAAGCGCTCACTCTGGTTGTTAAAGAGCTGTGGAGAAAACCAACATGAACTGTCCTTTGCAATCATGGGTATTCAGAAGCCCACGCCTTTCCTGTATGGGATTGCTCTTGTTCGAACTAAGTTTTTTGTTTTTTTTTTAGGATGAATGTTGTCAAGATATATGGATATGCAAGAAACCTAAGATTAAAGAGGGAAGATATGACTCACAGGAAGAGATAGGCAGATTCACTAAGGTATATGTGCAAGGATTTCTTTGAAGCCCAAACTTCCATCTTCAAAAGGAATTCCAGCAGAATAGAGAACAAATGGGAACATATTTCTGGGTAGATAACTCACATGCTTTGAGTTCAGAAGCGGTGGAGTGGTGAGTCACAAAAAATGTGTGGAAAAGAGGACAATGCATTAAGAAAAAGATCATTTTTATTATTAATTACTAGATGTATATAATTATGGATCTGAAGCTGAGGCAAATTTAAAAAATCGCTAGTTTTCTCATAAGAAACATAAACACAAGTCAGCCCTCCAAGTTGGTAATGGTGTGATTCATGAAGTAATGTACTTAGCAGTTACGTCCATGGCCTCACACTTCCTAGAATGGGGGCCAGACTGTCATATTTGCACTTTCTGACCCAAGAGAAATAATTTGACCTCTGTGTACCTGACTTTCCCCATCATTAAAAGGAGTAATATTAGCATCTACCTACTGGATTACTGGGAAGATTAAATGAATTTTCAAATTAAATGAATAAACAAACTGCTAAGAACAGTGCTTGACATGCAACAGGTGCTTAGTTGGCATTAGAAGTGCATTTTAACCTTTGAAATCACAAAAACTAGATACTCTGCTAAGAGAACTATTCTGCTGATTGCTGTAACACTTGAAAACTTTTAATTTATTTGGTTCTTACTATTTTTGCTTTGCTTACAAGCTATGAGAAACCAAATTTGTATAGGCTGATGCTCTAGGGCCACCAAAAACTTGCTTGAGGCATCAAAAGATAGGAGAGACAGAGGGGAAAGGCTGATAGATAAATAGAGTGACAAGCACACACATACACTCACACAGACAAGAAGCTTACTTAAATCAGTAAACATACAGCTTATTGATTCTAAATTATACTTTATAGGTTGGTATTTTTGTTTTTGAATTACATATGGTAGAGGGAGACATTATAATTTTAGTGTTTGAGATTTCTTACAGTGTTGATCTGATCTCAGCTGCAAGATTTATTCAGTGAAGCAAAACGTGAATCTTTAGTTAAAGGTAGTTGAAATGTTGTTTTACTGAAACAGTGATTAGCAAACATTTTCATCTCAGTATCCTTATACACTCTTAAAACTTATTGAAGACTTTCATTTTGTGTTTTCATCAATTGTTGTTATTGTATTAGAAAATAGAACTGAGAAAAAATTAACTATATAATTATTCTAAATAGCAATAATGAGGCTGTTTTGTATATCTGTAAATAATATTTCAATGGAAATACATTTTCCAAAACAATAGTAAGGCATGACAAAAATGTTGGACTTAATAGATGACAGATTCTCATATCTGCTTCTGCATTCAGTTTGTTGAGTATTTCATGTTATGCAGTCTCTAGAAAACTCTTCTGTATGATAATGAGAGAATAGGGTGAAAATGCAAAGAACATTTTAGTATCATTCTGGAAAAAGTTTTGAATTTACAGACTTCCTGAAACTGTTGAAGGGAAACTCCAGGATTCCCCAGAACATACTTGGGGAACTACTAGCCCAGGAAAAAGTTTCATGCTTGATCAAGGCTTAGTGACTTGATATTATTGCTGCAGTTTTTATTTCCTTTTAGACTTTGTTGATTCTTAGAGGGCTATTTCTTTTTGCACTGTGAAACTGGGTATATCTTACATGGATAATCTTGCATAACAGCTACTGGCCCAGTGGCAGTTGTGAAGTAGTCGTCATTGGCTGCACAGGCATGAGTTGGGCCATAACTATCCATATTATCACCATTTTGACTGAATTGTGTGTATTGTTACTATTGTGTGTTGAGTTTAATTGTCATTAAAAACACACCTCAGAACTTAGAGTATAATAAGTTACTATATGTACAGAAAGAGCAAGAATACAGAGCAGTGAGGCATATATTTGACATTCATGAAGAAATTCAGGAAGAATGAGTAGAATTTTTATGTTTTCTTGCACAGAAGCAACCACATGCTTTATCTTAAATAAGAAAAGTTTATTAACCCATAATTAGCTGCAGCCGTAATGTGTGCTGTTACTGAAAACTGTGTGAAATCATTGTCAGTCATGTGCCAAGTCACCTACCTGAAGACACAAAAAATTGTCCATCTCTTGTTATAGACAGCAAGGATGCTGCACAACAATGAGAGGATGATGGGGCCAATTTATGCAGCACACAGGATTATCATGAAACTAGAAAGCCATCGTTTAATTTGCAGTACTTTTTTTTTTGTCAGAGGCCCATAAAATAACTCATGTCTTACCACTGTTGACATTTTAGATTAAGCAAAAAGCTTGATTTGTAATAATAGGGTAATACACAAACTAGGTGGTCTAAGACAACAGATATTTATTCTCTCATGGGTTTGGAGGCATGAAGCCTGAAAGCAAGATGTCAGTTGGGTCACGCACCCTTCGACAGAGTTCCCACGTGCCTCTCCCTAGCTTCTGGTGGTGTCAGGTCTTGGCATTGCCTGACTTGCTGCTGTATCAGTGCAGTTTTTGTCTATGTCATCACGCTGGGTTCTCCCTTGATTGTCTTCACGGGGTGTTCCCTCTTACAAGGACACAGCTCATGATCAGGTAAGGGTCTACTCTACTCCAATATTACCTTGTCCTAACCAACTGTACCTACAACAGCCGTACTTCCAGATAAAGTCACATTCTGAGGTATTGGGGTCAGGACTTCAACATATTTTGGGAGGGGGCACAATTCAAACCATAACTGGTAAAGAACATACAAAGTCTATAGCAAAGAAAATTCTACATGTTTCCAAATTCTCATTCATATTCCCCCCTCTAGGGCACAATAAAAATTTTATTTTCTTGTTCCCTTGGAGTAAAGCAAGAGCATGTGATTAATTGTGGGCAGTGAAATCTGAGAAAAAATGACACGTGTCACTTCTGGGCCACAGCAGTGCAAAGCTCCTGTGTGACTGTTCAGTCTTGATTTCCCTGAGGTGCTGAGTGTAAGAGCCATGTGGTGAGATGGCAGAGCCCTGAGAGCTGAGCAATCTGCGTCCGTGCCTCACTATGTGAATGATAAAGCACAGCACTAGAGAGAGTTGTCTGTCGGACAGCACTGTTACAAGACTGAGAAATAAGTCTATGTGTGTTAAACTATGGTGATTTTGCTCATGTCAAGCCACTATGTCCTTTGTCATAGCAGCAAAATCTAGTCTATCCTGATAAATACAAGAGGATGAACCAAGAGGTAGAGGGTGAAATGACACTGTGAATTTCCAATAGGCTTTCTGTAGACATAGTCACAAAATCTCTCGAAGAATAAAACACTTTTTAACATTTAAAAATCAACTAGTATTGCATACTATGTATGCTGAAACCACATGATCACCATCTTAATAGATGCAGAAAAATTATTTTCAAGATTCCAACACCTTGTTATGATAAAAACAGTCAACAAACTAGGGGAAATGAACTTCCTCAAACTAATAAACAGGATCTATAAAAATCTCACAGCTAATGTCATATATAATTGTGAGAGAATGATTGACTTCTCTTTAAGGTCAGGGAAAGGGTAAGCATGGGCTTACCTCACTTACTCTCACTAGCCATGTTCAACATTATATTGCAAGTTCTAGCCAGAGCAATTAAGCAAGAAATAAAGTCATCTAGACTTAAAAGGAAGAAAGAAATAAACTATATTTACATTTGGTAAGGTCTTATGTATAAAAAAATCCTAAGGAACCCATAAAATTTTTAAATCTAATAAATTAATTTAGCAAGGCTGTGGTGTATAAGATCAATATATGAAAATCCATTGTAGTTCTACACATTAGCAATTGTTACGGTTTGTATACAGATGGCGCCCCCAATCCTCATGTAGTCACGGAAGTGGCTGAATCTGGCTTTTGTGGTTGACTCCTTGTCTAGTGCTGGGATTGGTGATGTGAGTTCTACACCTGCCCGGGGGTGGAGCTGACATACAATGTAAGGTTGGAATGGGGGTGTTTTCTTTCTTTGGCGCGGTTTGCTCTGGCCGCTTGCAGCCACCATGAACAGCTGCCCCCTTTTGCTCTGGCTGCTGCCTTGATGTGTTGCCCCAGTGCCAGGCCACCCTGCCTTGGAGCCAACTGATTATAGACTAAAATCCACAGAAACTATAAGCTAAATAAACCTCTTCCTGCTTCACTTTGGGTGTCAGGTGTTTGTCTCAGCAATGAGAAAAAGTAACCAAGACAGCAATGAACAAACCAAAGTGAAGTTAGGACAACAGCTCAAATTACAATAGAATCAAAAAGAACATAGTGTTTAGGAATGCATTAAACAGAAGCA
>RJWT010012843.1:0-22132 GCA_004365215.1 Cuniculus paca
CCAGCTCAGCTGTGGTCTGAGCGGCACCTTTGGATCAGTATCCTCTGTCACTTAGCTGGAGCTCTTTCCACCATAACAAGAGTCAGGTTGCCTCCCGGGGCCCTTCAGATTACAGTAGCACAACTGCTAGATCTCAGGCTCACATCACCACGAGAATTCCTTTTGCGTTGTGTTAAGAAATCGCTCAACTCTTCACATTTACCCCCAGATCATCTGTTTAGAGGAAGCTGTCAGGCATAGGCACAGTGCATGGACTGTGAATCAAGTGTCTCCCTTGCTGTGGCTTCAGAGCTTCTCTAGAAAGCTTCATTATTTTCAGCTAATGTCCCGTGACCTGCGTGTTCTCAGTCTTCTGATCTAAAACCTAAAGATATGAAGTGACTTTATTGAAAAATGCTAAACCCGTCAATTTCCAAACATGAATGCTTCTTGGTAAACCTAGACTCCCTTGAGAGCCCTTTGTTTCCCAATATGCAGGAGGGCTTTGTGGGGTAAAGCCTGATTTTAGTTTCACAAGTTTTTCATTTAACAAATGCATATGTGCATGGAGCTATTGAAGGTAAGATGTTCTAAAATCATTATCCAAAATGAATAAACCAGGTACAGAGTGTAAACCTGTCATCCCAGTTACTCAGGAAGCTGAGGCAGGAGAGTTGTAAATTCTAGGCCAGGCTGTATAATTTAGCAAGACCCTGACTCAGAATAAACAATAAAAAGGGCCGGGGATACAGCTTAGTAGCAGAACATTTGACTAATGTGTGAAGTCTTGGGTTCAATCCCTCAGTAACAGTAAATAAAAATAAAAGTGACTTAGAGAAATTAGAAGAAGTTTATGGAGTGCTCAGCTGTCAGGTCTTAAGTGAACAGAGTTACAAATATTGGTTTCATCATTCTTGCTATTTTATGCAATAGACAGACTCCATGGGATGATGGCAACACTCTATGATCCAGACAGACTTCCAGAAACAGGTCCCCAGACAGAGATGCACTCAAGGAGGTTTCCTGAAGGGTGTAAGGGGTGAGAATAGGGCGCAAGGAGGTTGTGATGCAGCTATACAGAGGCCACAGCCAACTCTGCAGGGAGTGCAGAGCTGGGAAGGCCCCCTCAAGGTCATTCAGAAACAGCCAGGGTGGCCCTGTCTCTTCATCCAGGATTGACTAGCCACTGATACAGACTGTCCCTGGGGTTGGGCCTTGCCCTTGCTAGGTGGTTATCAGGAGAGGCTCAGTAATGGACTGTCAGCTCTGGACTGCTGGCAGCTGGAGGAATGAGTGGTTTGGTCCTCTTTGCCTCATACTGCAGGTGAGCTGCTGTAAATTACATGACTCTTCCCCACTCCACCCTACCTGCTTGCACCAACCTTTTCATTCCTTCCTTTACCATTTGCTACCAGGGAATTAGGCATTTCAAGATGGGGACAGGGGAGTGCTGAAATCAACTGAATGACCTCTTTCTAGTCCCAGCGTACTGTCCTTTCACACCAAGGTCTTGATGTTGGCACAACAGCCATGCCTTGGGTTGAAGTTGAGCCTTTTACAGGGTCTGTGGCTCTGACAAAGGTCCTGGGTCCTGTAGGAGATAAAGGCCTCTTAAACTGCAGACAGGTCCTCTGGCTCCCATCAGGGACCCTCGATTGGCTGTTAATTATTCTAGGGTTTTTGTTTTCTAGGTTTCAGTCTACCTTAAGGTGAGAGCTCCCTGTTTCTACTGTTCTTATAAGCATTGCTTTCTCCAGACTTTGCAAATGCCTGGTACTTTAGACCACGCACTACATTTCCTTCAGCTAATACACAATCTCAACTTGCCTCTGGTAAAAGTTTTAATAACTGGGCTGTGTATTAATTTCCTAGCACTGACCCTAATAAATTGTCACAAACAAGAGCTTGAACAAGACAAGTTTGTTCTCACAGTTCTGGTGCCACAAGTCTGAAATCAAGGTGAGAACAGATCTTAGCTCCCTCTGAATTCTCTGGGGAAGAATCCTTTCTTTCCTTTGCTGGCTTTCGGTGTTACAAGATTCCTGGAACGGTGACTGCATAATTCTGTCATTTGTTTTCATCTTCAAGTGGCCTTCTTCCCTGTGTCTGTTGGTGTTTCTTTTCTCCTTCTTATAATGATACCAGTCATTAAACTTGAGGCCCACCTCGAATTCAGAATGATTTTATCTCAAGATCCTTAGCTAGTTATATTAACCCATTTTCAAATAAGGTCATCATCTAAGGCTACTGGTGGATTCAAATTTTGAGATGACTCTATTATAGCACCTCATGCTGGCCTATTTGTGCTCAACTTACTACTAGCGATTGGCTCCTCTTTGCAGGGGAGATAGCAAATGATCCAATTCCAGAACCCCACATTAGTTTGCCATATCATTCCTGAAATCACCCAACTTCACAGGTTGGGTTCTTCAGAGAGCAAACCCTGACACAGAATTTAGCCTGCAAACTGTTTATGTCTCTTGCTACATGGGTAAAATTTTGGGTACACACACACACACACAAGCACAGGCACAGAATTATTGATTTTTAGGCTCTGTGAGTGCATCAGAAGCAGGACTAGTATAAATAAGGAAAGCATCTGGAGTGCAATATTTAAAGAAATTCATATTATGAGGTACTGATCCTGTACCTATATGACCCCGAAAGAGAGGTTCTCTGTAAATATTACTCTCTAGGTGCTCCGCGCCTTTCACCAGTGTCCCGACTGTGATAAGTATACATCCTTAACTTTAACAATTGCTTGGCAGGTTGTTTCTCAGCAAGTTTGAACAAATTCACATTTTTGTTAGCAATGCCTGGGAATCTCAGGTATACCACATCCTTGTTAAATTTCATGTCAGATTTTCAAAGTTTTACCAATCTGATGGATAGGCAACCAGTTTATTGATTTATAGTTCCATTTATTATGAGTAACCTTAGAAGTTTAATAGCCATTCAGGTTTCCTTTGTGTGTGTGTATGTGTGTGTGTGAATTGTCTTTTATATTCTCTACCTATTTTTCTGTTGTATTATCTTTTTTTTTTACTGATTTATGAGTTCTTATATTTTAGATCTTAATCCTCTTGGGTTATATAGTTGTAGATACTTTCTGCCAGCCTGTAGTGTATCTTCTATCTTGTCTTTTTAAATAGTGTATATTGAAAATTGTGCATTCTAACATTCTCGAATTATTATTATATTTGTTCATTGTGCTTCTGTTTCTTCCCTAAGCTGATATCATAACAGATTTTTTTTTTTTTTTGCGCGGCACCGGGGATTGAGCTCATGACCTTGCACTTGCCGGGCAGGCGCTTAGACCACTGAGCTAGATCCCCAGCCCTGTTTTTGAGACAGGGTCTCACTATGCCATTCAGGCTGGCCTTGAGCTCACTTTGTAGCCCAGGCTGGTCTCGAACTCACAACGATCCGCCTGTCTCAACCTCCCAAGTGCTGGGATTACAGGCGTGAGCCACCACACCCGGCACTCATAACAGATATTTTTATAAATTTTATTCTAACTATCCAAAATTTTGCTTTTTATGGTTAAATCTGTAATATGCTTGAAATGTGTATTATGCACAGTATAAAGTTTTCAATATGAATAACTAGTTTCCATGAAGGTAATCAGAAAAAAAAGTTTGAAGAATATTCATGTATTTTGATTCAAGTGTTATATACATATTAAAACTTATTCCAAAGAAACAACAGAGATATATGCAAAGATACATGCTGAATATATTACTGGAATAATGGTCATGTCATCCTATTTAATATCGATGAATTGCAAGCAATTTAAATATTTAATGGGGAGGATGAGGGAAATAAACTTAATTGTAATTATATGAAATAATGCTAAAGAAGTAAAAAATACATTTAAACAAAATGTAATGATAGCTAATGATAGCTTTAAGTGGAAAGAGTCAATGTGGTGCTCATAATTTAATATTATTGTGGAAAAAATATAGACACAAAAGAGTTGAATAGTCACTAACTTGTTTATGTCAGATATAATCATGAGAAATTAGATAAAACAGAATTTTTTTGCATTTTGAAAACTTTAATAATCATTTAAGAGTACCAAGATGAATTTTATAGATATCTTATCCTAACCAGTAGTGTGTTGATCAGAGCAAACAAACTTCTGATTTGTACAACTTGCTGATTTCTGTGATGCAAATACTTCCACCATGGCTGATTTTAAATTTTCACCTTGAAATCATTGGTATTGGGAAATAACAGGGCATAGGGAGCTGGGAAAAGATGTACATAATCACGCTTCTCCTGTGTAATCCAGCTCTAGCACATTTCCAATTGTACCCAATACCCATCATTGATAAATATTAATAATTTAGCATTTTGAATCTCTTTTTTGTAAAGAAATAACATATGAATAGTGTTAAAGTCTTCTGTGTTTCTCTCCACAGATGCATGTCCTCAACTTTCTTCTCATGAAATCACCAGCAAGACTCTGGTATGTATTCTTGTAGATCATGTTTCTGTGCATTTACTATTCACATATGTATTTGAAACAATACATAGTTACATTTTGCAAAGTTAAAATTTAATCTAATACTGTTATATTGTTCATATTCTTCTCCTATCCTCCTCAATATTATGTTTTGAGGTCCACTCCTGTTGACACATAGTACAAATGCAGTTTGTTTGTTTTAACCTGCTGATTGTATCAATCACATGAAAACATCACTATTAATCCATCTTCTTCTAATGGACATTTGGTTGTTTCGAATTTTTTACTAATAAAGTTGTGAGAACCCTACGGATATGTCTCAGTATATAAAGTGTACCTAGGAGTAAAGTGAATGGGTTATAGAAAACGTTATTTTATATTTTAGTACAGTAAGCCCCTGACTTACCGAACATTAGAATTGTGAGCTTTCACTGGTGTGAACTGACCTCGAATTATGAACATTTGTACATGCCAACAAGTCCTGGAAGTAGCTCACATGTCTCTTGGATACAGTCTCAGTTGTGCTGCTGTGTGTTTACTGCATAGTGAGATACTGTACCCTAGTACAGCACTCAATCAGAGCTCAGGATGTCCCAAAGCAAGAGGAAAAGTGGTGGTGATGTGCGGGGCACAAAAGGACCAAAGCACAAAGCAATACACTGTATGTTTGTGTCAAGGATGTATAAGACTCAGTGTTTCAGAATTATGAATGAATTCAACTTATGAATGTTCTCCCAGAACGGAACACGTTCCTAAGTTGAGGACTTAACTGTAGTATTGACAAATTGTTCTACAAGTAATTATAATAATTTACATTCACATCAGAACCACATAAGAGTTTCTCATTTCCCATATCCTTATCATCATCAGATCTTTTAAATGCGACTGATCTTAGACTATGAAATAGTGTCTTGGTTTAGCTTTCATCTTCTAGACATC
The DNA here is from genome assembly GCA_004365215.1 of Cuniculus paca. Classification (NCBI taxonomy): domain Eukaryota; kingdom Metazoa; phylum Chordata; class Mammalia; order Rodentia; family Cuniculidae; genus Cuniculus; species Cuniculus paca. The sequence goes on from RJWT010012843.1 coordinate 5,387, forward strand.
TGGTTAGATTGAGTATGTATTAGTCAATGTAAAACCTAAGTTATGAAAACAAAGCGACTCTGATCCAAGAGTTTAAGCAAAAGAGATGCTTCTCTTCTGTAACAATTGTATGGCGGGCAGTCAGGCTGGAGAGGTGAATGCGCTCCACACAGTTTCTAAGGAATTCTTCCATTTGTTCCACTGCTGTCTTTTAGGTCATTAACCTTGACTTCGTGATTGAAATCAGGTTACTGCCACAGACTAGCTTTCGGATTAATATAGAGAAGTTTAGGGTGGGGGTAGGATTCCTTCACAAGTAATTGTTGGTTGGACCCTTGGGTTTCTTCTTCTGTGGTTCAACTGGTAATAAATGTTGCCCTTTTTATTTTGTCTTTTTCTTAATGACTTAAAAGGATATATCAATAGTTGGTGAAAGTCAACTGACTGAAATAAAACACATATTCTATTTAATTTATATAATGTATTTGACCATCTAAAATCTGCAATTTATATAACTCAGTGCTGCTTGAAAATATTCTAAAGGATATCCTTATATAAATGAATCATATTATATTCTCCTCCTAATAATTTCAGTTTTATAAAGTGAATAATTGCCACCCATCTGAATTTTATTTTTTATTGGAAATATGAAATCTCACTCACTGAGATTATTTAAAAGATAGACCTGTATAACACATTGACTTCTTAAATATCATGGTATTATGCAATTTCTTTAGGCTAAAACTTGAAAAATAGAAATACATTGCTCAGATATAGTCAAACCTACAGGAAAGTATGATAAAATCTGTATGACATTGTGGGAATTTTAGAGTTCTCCTATGTGAGATTTTTTGTTTTGTCTACTATATGAGATTGTTGTAAGGATCAAAGTAGAGAAAGCACATGTAATACCAAGTTTATATACTGTTAGGGATTTTATTTATAAATAGTATTTCAGCAGCATGCAGTAGACTTCACTGGAAGTGTCCTAACTCTTATTTTCAGCTCCATTGACATATTTTATGTATCATTTACATAGATATTCCCTACTCCCTGTCAGGGACTTTGGTAATCACTACCAACTCTGTGTGTGTGTGTGTGTGTGTGTGTGTGTGTGTGTGTGTGTGCATGTGTGTGTATGTGTGTGCTTGCCCATGTGTGTGGGGATGGATGTGGTTGGAATAGCAGCCACATGCTGACCTCATGTATGTGAGTCAAGACTTCCTGAGTGCTGTCTCTATTTTGAGCTGCTCTGTTCCTAATGGCCACTGGGGAGGCTGAATTTCCAGCCTGTTTCCAAGGAGTTTCCAGAGAAACCACATCAGTTCAAGTTGTGTGATGGGGTTTCTTTCTGTCACTGCTTCAGGCCAACCAGTTGTTATTCATCACTGCCATCTCTAAATAGTTCTCTGTCTCCTCAGTTCGTCCCACCTGTCACACACAGTAAAAGCCTAGGACAGTTAGGAAAGACACTCACTGCTGTTCCCTGCTCCAGCCCAATCCATCAGCACCTCTCTGGGCATCTCTGCTGCACCGTGGCCCTTCGGGGGGATCCTCAGGCTTGGCCAGGGAAAAAGAGGGCTAGAGGCAGAGACCAAGACCAAGGATGCCTTGGGTGTAGCTCTTGCTTTATTGGTGATAAACTAACTTTTAAAAGACAGGAAGGAAAAAATTGTGAATGTGTTCAAGAAGTTGTTTAAAGAGAATATAGGAAAAGTCTCATCATTTTATTGAATTTTAGTTTTAAAAGAAAAAAATAACTGTTTTGTAACAAAATGTAAGATGATTATTTTACTCCATGTAGCTTGAACTTGTATGTTAGGACTACGCAGTGGGAAGAGGAAGTGACCCAAGGTGACCAGGTTAGGGAATTAACAGGGCAAGGGTCTCTGTACTTCCCTCCTACCGAGGGTGGGACTGACAATAAACATCTATTGAGCAACTCCTGTGTGCCAAGTGATACCCTGGGGGCTGAGATGTAGCAGAAGCTGAGACAGGTAACTCTCCACTCTGAAGGAGTTTAAATTTGGGTGCCAGGGTGTGGAGGAGGTTCTGGGACCATTTCCAGCCTCCAGAGCTATGAGAAGTGAATTCCTGTTGTTTCTAAGCCACCAGGTCTATGGTGTTCTTGCTGCAGCAGCTGGAATAAAGGCATAAGCTGAGATCTAAGAAGCAACAGACCCTACAAGCTAGGGAGGAAGAACACATTGGGTAGAGGCTCAGCCAGTGTGAAGGACCAAAGTGGGACCAAGTTTAGCAGGTCTCGTGGAACTAGGAAGAAGGCTGTCCGGCCTGGAGTGGGGAGGGTGAGGGCTGAGTACGGGAAGGTGCCTTGGTGGCTGGAGCCAGACCACACAGACCCGTCAGGCAGCGTTGGGGGCCCAAATGACCAGGTCAGAGATTTAGTCCAGAAAGCGATTCCTCTTGAGGAGCCTCTGGGGCATTGAGAAAGCTGATGAACACATTCAAGAATTGTATCTGGGCTCACTCAAGAACCTGTCTTTGAGGAAAGCTGACACCATATCTAGCCCTGCCCTGGACCTGTAGGGGCAACCCTGTCACAAGGTAAAAGGCACAGACAGACTCCTGGTGAAACTGAGGAGAGAGGGTTACCGCAGATGTGCCTATGGGGCATCTGGGGTTCCGTTCAGCCTCTGGTGTCCTGTACTACACACTTGGGACTCCTGTGTGGAGAGCTCCAAATACACTGCAAGATCTGGCTGTCACCGGCTTGCATCCTCACCAGTGCCAGCCTAAATTGGCTGTCCTTCTGGAAAACAGGACGGCTAACGGTACTGGAATTGACTGGGAGTGAAACTAGGATGGAAAGAATCTTGCTTTTAATGACTCACAATCAGATTCAGAGCTCTATGCCTTTGGGTGTGGGCACCACTCAAACCAGACCTATATTTTGACATTTTAAAACAACCACCTGGTAAAGGGGAAAAAAGGTAGAAGTTGCAAATAAAATTCGATTGTGCATCCCACAAGCAGATATGCCCTGGATTAGGTCAGTGACACAGCAATGCTATACTGCCAAGTGACATCTCTGTGTGGCAGAAAGTGGCCCTGTTTCAAAGGCAGTACCACGTCTAACCACACTGTCTCTTGTTTTTCCTGCAAGGAAAAGCTCTGTGTAACCCCAAGCCCATACGCTTCTTACCAGATCATCCTGCCCCTGAATAAACATGTCCCTCAGAATTTTTATTTGTTGTAGTGAAAGTAGACAGTAATTTTAAGTTGAAATGAGACACATTTTATGGAGATCTGCTATACAATACTGAATGAAATTATGTGGACCTGAGTTGCATGTTCCTGCCTACATATGGCATCTGGAGTGCTTTCTGTAACAAGGTAATAACAAAGCAATTATTATTTTTATTAGAAGTGCTCACATCTTGCTGCCTTCCTGTGTTCTGGGCACTGTGCTGAGCACATTTTACATGCTCTCATTTCCCTCCATTACACCATTGTTCCTAAGAAAAGTAATGCGTGCAAAGAAATCCAGGGCCTGGAGGGTCATCTGGTGTGACTTGCACCATTAGACTTGCAGCAACTTTTGCATAGTGTATTTTCTCAACCTCATGGGGCATGGATAATCACTTAATGCAAATTTCAGTTTTTTCTTGGTAGAATGAGTGCAATAATGAATTAACTAAGCTAACTGCTTGGTCCACAGACACTAGAGAAAGAAGGGGCTTTGAGAGGCTTGTGCAAACCTTCTGCCTTCAGACAGGCATGCAGACGAGGATGAGTGAGGTTAAGTTTTCTGACCTTGGCCTCACAGGCAGTAAATGGCCCACTGAAGCCCAAGTTCAGGTCTCCTGTCTCCTGTGAAGATCTCCTTTCCTTAAACCGAGCTCATTCAAGAAAAAGCAAGTGTCGCTGCTGTGCACTAAGATGCAGCATATCTGTGCCTTTGGTTTTCCCTCCCCAGCTGTGCTTTTGGATCATTGACAGAAGAAGGAGAGTGAAATTTAAAAAAAGGATTTCTGCAAATGGCCCGATGGTACCTGACCAACCTGTGAAAAATTTGGAAAAGGTAGCCAAAACCGAAACCCATGGCTGAGCGTGAATATGCACCACCTCAGGGAAACAGATCATAACATTCTTACCCGACCTCACCTGCAACAACGTTCTGCCTGGATGACGAAATGGACACAGCCATCTGGCCTTAATGGACTTACGCCTTCCCTCTCATTTGTTTCCATCTGAGGCCTCAGCTCAGGACATCTTGGTGCACTGGGCAGGATTAGAGAGGGAAGACAGTTGTGCCCTTCTGAGATGGTTTTTAAATGTAGGAATAGCAGTGAGAAGAAAAGAGAGGAGAAGAGAGGAGACAAGAGGAGAGGGGAGGGGAGGGGAGAAGGAAAAGGAAGGGAGGAGAGGAGAGGAGAGGAGAGGAGAGGAGAGGAGAGGAGAGGAAAAGAGAAGGGTGCACACATGCTGGTGTGTATACCCATATGTGTGTTGACAGGGCCCCCTCTTTTCTGGGTGGCTGTACCTGACCCACTGATGAGGTTTCCTAAATGGTAGGGAAGTAATCTGTCCCGTGAAAGGATCTAATCACAGAAAAATCTCTGTTCAGACAGAAAGAACTGAACAAACAAAATAGACATTAATTTAATACAGATGTTGGCCGCATGAGGGAAATTAGGAGAAAAGGGAATGTCAGGGAAGAAGCAGTAGTGTCTCTTTCAAGGAAGGAAAAAGCAAAAGAATACATTAGACCAAAGAAAGAAGAGCAAGAATTGGCAACAAGGAGTCTGTCTTGTAACAAGTATCATTGGGTCAACTGGAATGTGTGAATAAATGACACTGGAAGCAATAAAGAAAGCACAAAGGGCCAATGGAGGATAAAACACTCCGCAGAAGCTAAGTATGGTGTCTTGTGCCTGTAGCCCAGCTACTTGGAAGGCTGAGGCAGGAGGATCACTTGAGCTGAGGACTTTGAGGCCAGTCTGAGCAAAATAGCAAACCCTCATCTCAAACAAAACAAAGAAAGAACCCAACCAAACATGCAGTGTCTTTCTCCAAACTACAAAAATATCATGTCCCTGGTGAAGAGGGAGTGGGTTTCAATCTGTGCTCTCTCTGGCAGAATTTACTTACAGATGAATTATATATCCATGATTAAGGACATAGATTCTGCTGAAATCTTTAGTCACAATATTCGTCACACCATGCTTGTTGAGTTATTCTTAAATGACTACTTTGCATTTAAGATGCCATTAGATTGCTGAGCAACAAACATGGCTCAATTTTGATGGTACTGGAGAAGGGAGAAGGAAAAGATGAGGAACTCAAAGAATTAGCTGAATTTCACATTAGGCTCACACAGCAGAATTCCGTGGTAGATTGGAGCTGTCTGTTCCTTAAGTACTTGATAGAGTGGAGGGCAGGCTGAGTGGACACCCCCACGTGGATGTTCCTTCAACGGATTGGGATTGAGGGTGTGTCGGTGGACAGAGTCAGGGAGTGAATCAAACCCCACTCCACCCAGGAGCGAAACCACAGAGGAGTCTTTAAGAGCATAGGTGTGAGTCACACTAGAGCCTCAACCCGGCAATGCCACCACGCGACATCCTTCTCCAGGGGGTGGGGGGCCTGCGGGGCAGCTGTGGAAGCAGTGGCTGCATCTGCGTGGAATTCAGCTCTCGCAAGACAACCTTCACAAGCTCTGCGTCTGCTATTTGCTTTTCGGCCAGCCAGGAATCTCAAAAATGAGGTCGAATGGCTCTTTAATGAGACTTCAGTAATCGAAATCTGGCCTCTGGTTGTATTTTGTGCACCGTGTGTGTGTGGACACCAGTGTATCATACTGAGTTTCTCAGTTATCAATCGTATGTCAAAAGTGTAACAGAAAATGCCTTTTAAAATTGTCTTATGGATTTTTAGCATTAAGTACCTAAGATGCTAATATATCTTTATATGTGTATATAATGTGTATATTTACAAAATTGTTCATTGCAATGCTTTTGAGGCAATAATAAAAGTCCAGCAGTAAATGTCTGACAGTACAATATTGTTTAATTATAGTTCACCTGTGTACTGGGGCACTAAGGAGCTGCTGGCAGGGAGAAGTTATGTTGCTATGTTATGCACATGCTGTGATTTTATTTTATTATTTTTAAGCTTGTTTAAGATTCATTAAATGGAAGAAAGCTACATGGTAAATAAGACTACATAGCAGGGTCCCAGTTACATAAAAAGAAGATAAATACCAATTTATATTAAAGCTCAGACAGTCTCCTGAAGAACTGGGTAAATAGCTATTACTGATTTGGGCTTGGAAGAGAGATTGATGAGCTGGTAGACACGGAGAGATGTAGGAGAAAATTAGTTTGTTAAAATTAGGTTTTTCTCTTAAAGTATCTTTTAAAATATGTCAAACACTACAGAAAAACACAATAAATGCATTCTATATTCAGAGGCAGAGCTATCACTCAGTCACAAGCTGCTGAAAATATACTTTTTAAATGGTTCCAAGTTTCCGTAAATAAAGATTCAAGTGCCTCAAAGCAATTTCATTGTTACTGTTTTTGTACTGCCATGTTTTCTCTGCAGCACCATTTTCAAGGAATTTGGGGGCCTTTTCTTCCTAGATGTTTCCTTTTTCAGATCAGACGGTCATTGATCTAATAATAAAAGGAAGCTGTTGCAGCCTCTGTGTGTCAGATATTACTCATGCTTGATAGATTGCATGCCCAAGGGAATATGAGAGAAAGCACAGCCACAAAAATAGAATTTAATTTCTATTGATCAAAATAATACATGCCAAATGGCTTTTTATGGAATAGGAGAAATAGCATCAAATATCAAGAAATCTAACAATTAAACATAAGAGATTATCATTCCTATAGGCTTCAATTAGTCAATGCACTTTCCACTTTATTTATTTTGTATCTGGCAGTCTACTGAGGATTAACACCAGGATAATATGGTAAAAGAACAACTAAGTTAATAATTGCAATGCAATACAATGAGTGGTAAAGTAGAAACCAAGAGGAAAACATATTTAGACAAGTGAGGAGAAAGAGGCCTTAACAGGAGCTCATGCAAAATGACCAATAGCCATGATGGAGTGAGGTGTTCAAGAAACGTGGAGGCTATCTCTAGCCTATCTCTGCCTGCCTACTCGACATCTCTACTTGGCTATCTAATAAAGATCTCAAACTTAGTATATGCCCCAGTTGAGTATCTTATTTCTCCATCAGCCCCCATCAGCTCTGCCCATAGACTTTGTCTTCAGTCCATGGCAACTGCCATCCACCCATTGTTCAGACCAAATGCCTAGGAGACAGTTCTGATGGCTGCCTATACCTCTGTCTAAATGGCAGCAAATCCTCTTGGCTCCACTGAATGAATTCAGAACCTACCACATCTCACGAGCTCTTCTGCTCCCACCTGGTCCAAGTCCCCATCATCTTGGAGGACACTCCTCTTCTGTCTATTCTCCACAGAGCAGACAGAGGGGTCATTGGTACTGTAAGACAGAGGATGTGATTCTGCAGCCTTAACCCCCTTAGGACTTCCTATTTTACTCTTGAGAAGATGCTACAAGACCTGATCGTTCCCTTCCCTCATCCTACTTGCTCCCCCTGTATGTGCTCCTTTTCTGCATTCATACTGGCCTCAATTTCTCTCCAACCTCCACCAGACAAGTTTGCTCCATCCTCTTCAGTTTTAATTTGGTGATTCTCAGTGAGTTTTTCCTAAACTTCCCTCCAACAAATGGGTCTATATTTAGACCCTTTCCTCCTTATTTTCTCATGTCGTTATCAAACACATTCTATATTCTAATATGTATTCCGTTTATTATCTATCACCTCCACCTGTCCCTAGACTGTAAGGTCTAGATAGGAAGGAATTTTTATCTGTTTTGTCACTGCTTCATCCCCAAAATTGATAAAAACACTTAGAATACTACAAGTGTTCAGTCATTGCTTGTGAAATTCATGAATGAATTACAGGGGGTCTGAATGGGTTCTGAAGGGTTGAAAGTTGAAGAAATACATAGGGCCCCAACTCTTGAAGGTGCCATGATTAAAAAATTTGGAGACAAGCTTGGTGGCACACACCTGTAATTCAAGCTGGGAACCTAAAGTGGGAAGATCACACATTTGAGCCCAGCCTGAGCAATTTAACTACTTAATGAGACCCTGTCTCAACAATAAACTTCCTATTATTTTGTTTTGAGATTCTGTATCATTGTTTTTATTCTTTTTTTGTCTTAAAAATTTTTTAAAAATATCCATTAATAGAAAAAAATCATCAAAAGGACTGGGGATGCAGTGCAGTGTGAAGGCTTTGGGTTCAATCCCAACTACCTAAAAAAAAAATGAACTGCTTTGGACAAATATATATAGAAATGGGTTTGAAGGAAGTCAGGTAAAGTTAAAAAAAAACTATTTCAATGATATTTGACTGTGAGGATGATGGAGAAAATGACAGGTTTCAGAGACATTTTAGAATAGAATTTACAAAATATAGTAACTAAGTTAATGAAAAGGATGAAGTAGAAGAAAGACTTGGAGATAATTTGAGTTTTGATCTAGCCTGTGTGCTTGCTTATGTGTAGATGTCATTAAATCAAGTTAGAATATATTACCTCAGAGGAAGCTAATAAAAGCCAGTGGTGGTGTCTCCCAGGAGGAAATCCAAATGGGCTAGATTCCAGAATCTACAATTCATTATATGCTATGATCCCATTTTAAACTCCTGGGTAAGTGATTTCCTGCAGCAGATGGTGGACACACTAGCTGTGGTCTGTCATTTGGTTCCTTAAAAAATCTGCCTGCAGGATGCCAAAACATCTGGATGAAGATGAAACATCCAGTTCATCTTTTATGTGTTTACACGACAATACTCATCTTTAGCTTGACTCCATATTTTGTTTGCTGTCAGGGTGTTTGACATTTCGGAAATGTTGACTGTTGCTCCTTGATGATTTCCTGCTGAAGAAATTTAAATGCCAGGCATGGTGGCACATGCTTGTGATCTTGGGACTTGAGAGACTGAAACAGGAGGATTGGCGCAAGTTCAAGGTCAGCCTGGGCTGCCCAGTGGGTTCAAAGCCAGCCTAAACTACATAGCAAGACCCTCAAAAAAACAAAACAAAAAAGAAATTTAAAAATTACTACTAGTGCTAAACATTTTAGCATGGATTGGAATCTAAGGCTAGAAATAATGGAGAGATAAAAATAAGCAATTCATACTCAGATTGGATATACTTAGAACTTATTAGATAATACTACAAAATTTTATGATATAGCACATCAAGATCACAGAGAAATTAGATGAACACAAAAGCAATATATTGCTAAACAAAAGGAAGAGAAATAAATAATTGCTAAGTGGATCCTGGCATAATACTTCCTAACATCATAAAGTGTTTTAGAGTAAGGATCACAAATATTCAGGCTGGATTTGGTCTAGAAAAACATCTTTAGACATAGGTTTTGAGCATAGATATACTTTATTTGAATATAAAACATATAAGAATATTCTTAGCTTTTATAGAAAAATCCTCTTTCTCCTCCTGTCCATCAAGAGCCATGTGACTCTTTTATTTTTACTTTGGATAGAGATATAAATCTAAGAAATGCTGAATCTTCCTCCTTACACTCTTAAAAGAGAAATTCTAGCATAATAAAAAAAAGAAACAGGCCCAAGGGACAATGGCAGCCACCTCCTTTTCCCCATGGTGCATGCCAGACCCAATGGCTGTGCTCCTGAGAATGTCTCTTCAAACCTGCTGATAGGAGCTAGAAATATCCCTTGTATAAAAGATCCCTTTTTACAAAGGTTAGCAAGCAAGTAAAGATGCTAAAATACTGTGTGGGCCCAAAGTACACACAACGTTGTGTATATCTGATAGCTTGACTGTAAGCTGGAACTCGGCTTGAGGGTTTATAAGAAATTTCTAAATCCTTTTTCTCACTTGACTTCATAAGGACCCATTGAGATTGGCTTTGCCATAATTTTCCTTTGCTGATGTGGTAGAAACCTCAGACAGAATAAAAAACTTACCCAAATTTCATAAATTCAAGTCTTCTCAAACCTAAGTCTCTGAATCTAAATCTTTATCTGATGTGGAATTTGAATTCAGAACTGTCTAGTCAAAAACATATACATATCTCTATTCTAGTATCCACATTGGAGATACATTGTCAGCAGACAGTATTATGAATCCAAACAATCATTATGTAATTGCAGTGTTGCAGTCTGAAAAATTAGGTTCTAGCCTCACAGCCAAAAGCCAGTCTGAACTTCAGTGGAACCAAAGGTGTAAACTTGCTGGGATTATCCACTACCCTGCCATAAATCTACAACTGGCTTGCTAGGATTAATCAACATGGATCTGTCTACCAGTGACAGCAGAGACATGCCCCGAAGTGAACATTTTTTCCTTCTCTTCTTTTCTTCTTCCCCCCCCACCTTGATTTCTTTGTTCTTGTTCTTATGAGTGTGAACATTGTTAGCAATTTTGTGGCTGTCACTGTTGTAGTTGTTCTGTTTTTGTTTTTATTCCTTCCTTCTCTCTTTCCCTTCTATCTTCTTCACCAGTTTTCCAAATTTATGTAATCTTCCTTAGCTCTCCAGCCTTGGTTTTAATCTCTTCCTTTTCTTGGGCTTCATTATTTTTTTCTCTCATCACTTTTAAATTTTCCTCCCTGAGAGTAAAATTGCCATATTGAGGGCATTGTATACAATTTTCTGGTTTGTTTTATATTTTGTTATATAACCACAAATCTAGTTCGTATGGTTAAAGGTGGCAAATTAATAGTTATCATAGTTTGTCAACTTCTAGACTGTCTTCCATGCTTTTGTGATTACTGATTGTATTACATCAGGCAAGGTGATATAATTGTTCCAATCAGTTGTTCTTTCTGGTATGTCAAGGTTGAGATTGCTTGAGTGTCATAAACAATACTAAAGGTCAGTGTCAAAGAACCAGGGGCTAGAAAAACTAGGCAGCAACTTCTCATCCCCAATAAATTGAAGAGGTAGATCTTGGCAGACTCAAAACCCAAAATCCAGCTACAACTGGAAGACACCTTTGAGAAGCAGTTATTTCCTAAGGGTTTTCAATACTACCAATAAAGCAACCTGCCATAAGCAATTTGCAAGCAACAAACTAGGAATTAAACCAAAAAAAAAAAAAAAGGAAAGAAGAAAGAAAGAAAGAAAGAAAGAAAGAAAGAAAGGAAGGAAGAAAGAAAGAAAGAAGAAAGAAGAAAGAAAATGAGAAGGCATAGAGACAAGATGCAATGCCAGACTTCCAGGTACCAAAGACAAACCCAAGGGGCAGTGAGGAAGAAAAATTTGAAAGTCACCTACCTGGACTCTCTGAAGTGGTAACAGTGGAAGCAACAAAGCAGATAAATGTGGCTTTAGAAAAAATCAAATCAGAAATAATTACTCAGACAACTACAGAGATACTGACTACAATGAAAAACATGCATAGTAACTCTAGAGCAGATACAGATAAAAAAAAAATATAAAGGAGCCTAGGAAAATAATGGAAGCAATGAATGCCCAATATAGGGAAGAAATGGAATCCATGAAATAGATTCAAACAGATATCCAGGAGATTAAAATATCCACTGAAAATATACATAGCAGGATGAGCCAATGTGAGGGCAGAATAAGAGATACAGAAGACAGGCTTATAGTTAGTTAGTGATCATGAAAAGAAAAATTTCTTAAAACAGCCAAGGACCATGAAAAATTAATCCAAGGATGCAAAGAATAACATAAGATTGATTGAAGTCAATGAAAAAGTAAGAGATAGTGCAAACAACATAAAAAAAATCACAGAAATAATGGCATAAAAATTGCCAAACATGAAAAAGAATTTGCCACACAGATAAGTGAGGCATATAAGACCCCAATTATCTGTGATCAAAAAATTTTTACCCCAAGACATATAATAGTCAAGATTCCAGAAATTCAACATAAGAACAGAGTATTAAAAGCTGTAAGAGAAAAACAAACAAATCATCTATAGAACAAACCTATCAGAATCACAGCAGACTTCTCAAAACAAACCCTCAAGTAAAGGAGAGCCTGAAGTGAAATATGTCAAGCCCTCAAAGAAAAACAACCTCCAGCCCAGATGGATGTACCACATAAAACTATCTTTCAATATTGATAGAAGAATAAGATTCTTCCGTGACAAACAAAACCTGAAGAAATTCATGACCACCAAACTAGCACTCCAAAATATTCCAAAGAAAGAGTTAATGAGAACTACAATTTCATGAGCCCCAACAGAATGAATCCACCAGGCAAGACAAGTAATAAAGCTGTTCCAACAATAGGAAAATAACATGGCAAGGATAAGTCAATACATATTAGTTATGACCATCAATGTTAATGGCCTCAATTCACAAATCAAAAGAAAGAGATAGGCAGAATGGATGAAGAAGCAAGATCCAACAGTATGCTGCATACAAGAAACACATTTAATTAAAAAAGAAAGTCATAGATTGAAAGTCAAAGGATGGAAAACAATACTCCATGTGACAGGAACCCAGAAAAAAGCAAGAGTAGCTATTCTATTTTGAAGATAAAGTGGATTTCAAGCCAAGAATGATTAAGAGAGACAAAGAGCATCACTACAGCCTTGTAAACAATCCAAAACAAAGAGAAACAATTATAAATATATATGCACAGAACACCAGTGCACTCAACTATATAAAACAAATATTAACAGACATGAAAAATCAAATGAATACTAACAGAATTGTAATAGGGGACCTCAACACACCACTGTCAAAAATAGTCAGATCAACTAGACAAAAAATTAACAAAGAAATATCAGAACTAAACCAAACTTTTGAACAGTGTTAGTAGATGTCTGCACAGTGTTCCACCCCACATCAGAATATACATTCTTCTCAACTGCACATGGAACATTATCCAAAATAGACTGCAAACTAACTCATACTTGTGCTTAAGCAACTGCAAAGGAATTGAAATTATCTCATGCATATTATCAGAGCATAGTGCAATGAATTTGAAATCAATGACAAAAGAAAACACAAGAACTTCATAAATAGAGGAAAATTAAATAACACTCTCCAGAATAGACAATGGCTCACAAATAAAATTAAAGAAGAAATTAGAGATTTTCAACAATTAAATGGTAATGCCAATATAATGTACCAGAATTAGTGGGGTGCTATGAAAGCAGTCCTATGAGAGAAATTTCTAGCAATGAAATCCCATATCAGAAAAACAGACAGAGTTCAAATAAATAACTTAATGTTGAACCTCAAGCCTCTATAAAAAGAAGAGCAAGATAAGCCCAAAGTTTATATGAGGGAGGAAATTATAATAAGCACAGAAATTAATGCAATGGAGAGTAAGAAAACAACACAGAGAATCAATTAATTGAAGAGTAGCTCTTTGAAAGATTAAATAAAATTGACAAATCCTTAGCCAACTTTATCAAAAAAGGAAAGAAAAGACTCAAATCCATGCAGTTAGGAATGCAAAAGTTTAAATCACAACTTACCCTGCAGAAATCCAGAAGATCATCAATATCTACTTTGAGAACCTGTATTCTAATAAGATGAACAAGACAAAAGAAATGAAATGATTTTTAGATGTGTGTGAATTGCCAAAGCTGAATCAAGAAGATATAAAAATCCCAAATAAACCAATTTCAGTCAGTGAAATTAAAGATGTAATTAAAAACCTATCAACAAAGAAAAGTCCAGGTTCTGATGGATTCATGGGTGAATTCTACAAGAAATTTGAGAAGATCTAATGCCACTATTATTCATACTCTTTAATGAATAGAAAGGGAAGCAATACTCCCAAATTCATTCCCAGATGCAAGCATTACCCTGATACTAAACCCAGAGAAAGATCCAACCAGAAAAAGAGAGCTATAGGCCAAACTCCCTAATGAACATGGATGGAAAAATCCTCAGTAAGACACTAGCAAATAGAATGCAGCAGATTTTCAAGAAGATTACACACCATGACCAAGTAGAATTCATCCCAGGGATGTAGAGGTGGTTCAACATATTCAGATCAATAAATGTAATACACCATATCAACAGAGCCAAAGACAAAACTCATATGATCATCTCATTAGATGTAGAAAAAGCTTTTAATAAAGTCCAACACCCATTCATGATAAAAAAAAAACCTGAAGAAAATTGGAATAGATGGTCATTATCACAATCTGATAAAAGTCATCTATGTCAAACCAACAGCTAACATCACACTAAATAGACAAAAACTGAAAGCTTTCATTCTAAAATCAGGCACAAGACAAGGACGCTCACTATCACCACTCTTATTCACTATAATTCTGGAAATATTACTCAGAAAAATTAGAAAAGATCAAGAAATAAAAGCCATAAGGATAGGAAAGGAAGAAATTAAATTATCATTATTTGCAGATTACATGATACTTCACATATAAAACCCCAAAAACTCCACCAAAAGACATCTAGATTTAACAACCAAATTTAGTAGCATAGCTAGTTACAAAGTCAACATTCAAAGATCAATATCATTCCTGCATGCAAATAACAAACTCACTGAGAGAAAAATTAGGAAAAAAGAAAGACACCTTTACCAATAGCATCCAAGAAAATGAAATACCCATGAGTCAATCTATTGAAGGATGTAAAAGACCTTTACATTGAAAACTATAGTATTCTGAAAAAGGAGATCAAAGAGGATATCAGAAATTGGAAAGCTATCTCTTGTTCTTGGATAGAAGGAATCAATACAGTAAAAATGGCCATACTTCCAAAATTGTTATACAGATTTAATGTGATCCAATAAAAATACCAATAGTATATCTCACAGAATTAGAGAAAACAATCCTAAAATTTGTTTGAAACCAGAAGAGACCTAGAACAGAAAAAGCAATTCTGGGCAACAAAATCAAGGCAGAGGGTATCACAATACCCAACTTGACAGTATACTACAAAGCTACTTTGATAAAAACAGCATGGTACTTCCAAAAAACATACCCAAGGATCAAGAGTAGAGATTAGAAAATGCAGAAACAAATCCAAATACACTCAGATACCTTATCTTTGACACAGGAGCCAAACATGTTCACTGGAAGAAAGGTACCCTCTTTAATAAATGATTCTGGGAAAACTGATTTTTTACATGCTGAAGATTAAAACCAGACCTATGTCTTTCACTACACACTAAACTAAAATTGACATGGATCAAAGACCTAAATATTAAAGCATAAACACTAATTCTGATGGAAGATAGAAGAGGTAGAACATTTGAAGACACTGGTGTTGACAAGCCTTTTGAACAAAATTCCAGTCACACAGGAAATATCTCAAAGAATCAACAACTGGAATCTCATTTTATTAAAAAGCTGTTGCACTGCAAAAGAAACCATCTGCAGAGTGAAGAGACAACCCACAGTGTGGGAAAAATTTTCCAACTGCTCCACAAATAAAGGACTAATATCTAGAATATACAAAGAACTCAAAAAAGTCAGACCCCCCAAATTTAAAGATTTAGTCCAAAAATGGGCCTCTGCAATAAGACACTTCTCAGATGAAAAAGTAGATATCTCAATAATACATGAAAAAAATGCTCAACATCAGTGGTCATTCAAGAGATGCAATTAAAACAACACAGATTCCACATCACTCCACAAAAAAAGGCTATCATCAAGAAATCAACTAACGACAAATGCTAGCAGGGCTGTAGGAAAAAAAAGAACCCTTCTCTGCTGTTGGTGGGAGTGTAGACTGGTGCAACCACTGTGGAAATCAGTGTGAGGATTCTTCAAAAACTAATGTTAGAGGTTCCATTTGATCCAATTATTCTCCTTCTTGGTATCTTCTCGAAAGAAATGAAAGCTATATATGCATACACATGCTTATAGCAGCACAGTTTTTAATAGCCAAATTTTTGGAAACAACTCAAATAAATGCCCATTAACAGATGAATGAATAAATATATGATTTTTTTATACAATGTGGTACTATTCTGCCATAAAGAAGATAAGCTTGAGACATTTTTAGCTAAATGGGTGCATTTCTAGCTAAATGGGCGCATACTCAAGTGAAACAAATTGAACATGCATGTGTAAATACTACATTTTTTCTCTGGTATGAGAGACTGAAAGTGTAAACAAGCATCAAAAAATAAAATAGATATTGGGAAATTGTTCAAATGGGAAGGGAAACAAAGGAAAGGGGAGGGTGAAAGGAAGGAAAGGACAAGAAAAAAAGAATAGAAGAAAAAATGGAAACAAATTTTATGTAAATAAGGAGGGGAAGAAGAGTTAAAGAGAGAAGAGGAGAATGGAAAAAAAGAAGCAGCAAGATAAATCATGTACAGGTACAAATTCCTATGATAAATGGTATCAATATACATATCTAAAATGTACCAATAAAAATCATTATGCAAAGATTGCAGAAATCTTGTTGTTTGGAGAAAGGGAACAAACAGGAAAGGGACAGAGTAGAGACAAGTTGCCTAGATTTTTCTGTAACAGAAGTCAAAGAGAAATTTACTTCATTTAAATCTTATGGGGAATCTCATTAAATCTATTTTCAGTGAATTGCTGTTATTGTCTCCTCAACTAAAAAAAAAAGCTATGTTGAAGCCCTTGCTCTCAGCATGTGTCCTTACTGAAAGTAAGGTCATTGCCAAAGCAATTAGTCAAGATTCCATCATGCTCAATTAGGACAGGCCTTAATGTAATATAGGTGGCGTCCTTGTAAGAAGCAACTTCAACCGGGCGTGGTGGCTCAC